>JAGJTL010000719.1:2285065-2297055 GCA_022063505.1 Calosoma granatense
GTAGAAAACAGGAAGAATAAACAATTCAAGGGTTTTATTAATAATATTACATTGCGACAAGTACCCAAAGGTGCATTTGCTTATTAAACATACAACGGACTAACTGGTGGTGCCTACCTTAAATAACTGAACTCCGATAACTGCAAACATGAACTGAAGGAGGCAGGTGACCAGCACTATGTTTCCAATAGTCTTTACAGCGACTATCACACACTGGACTACATGCTACGAGACAGACATAACTTCAACAAAATGCTTATGCAGAATGTTCATCATCAATGAGCCCTCCCAACTAATAACATTTCAACCCGTCCCCTGCCTCCAGCGAGCGCATTATATATTATACTGTACTCACTGCACTTGCAATGCGCTAACTGTCATATATTACATACAAATACGAAGGTACGAAGACGCCGCCCGGACTGCAACAGCACCAGCAGAAACTTGATCGTGCTGTGCGCGAACGCATCAGGCTCAGGTACATCAAAGTAGTAACACTTGTACAATATTCATAGGCAGCAGTGCTACAGAATTGTCGATGCAGTACATGTGCGCTTGCTTACCTTCAGTCCCTTGGCACGATTGATCGCTCTTAACGGACGAAGCACCCTCAATACACGAAGAATCTTCACTACAGAGATGGCACCATGACTAGAGAAACATAGGAAACAGTATAACGTACAACTATTCAATATATCTGCAGCAGATTACTCACCTGAAGAATATAGAAATCAACGATACACATACGACAACCAAATCCAAAAGGTTGAAAGCCGATCGAAGGAACGCTCCGTCATGTAGGATGAATCCATAAGAAACCATTTTCAGAAATAACTCTACCGTAAATATTGCGGTAAAGAAATAATCGAATATAAGCAGAACCTGTAAGTGTAATGTATTACATATATAAAACATGTAGGCATGTGTGCGTACGTGAAACGTACGTGATTTCGATATGATTTGGAGTTGATTGGATCTTCTGCGGTAAGCAGTGCCGACGAGATCATGATGCAACCGAGGATGATATTGCCAAAATAACTGTGATTACATAACCAGTGGCAGAACACTCGAAACCTGTCGACACACGAAATGCGTAACAACGACACGTAACAACGCTATATTGCATTCAACCAGTATAACACACGTTCAGGCATATCACAACAATATTAATAATCACCGCCAACATCCGTCCATGAATGTCAATACAGGAATGTATATAATATAGTAAATAATGATATGATGTATGTATGTACAACATCCAAACAAGCAGCAGAATAGAGTAGCGCAGACCAGAGTAACGCTGAAATATGAAAACAGGCAAACACATCTACGTATCATCCTCTCTACGCAAGCGGTCCAAATCTAACAACGGTTGCATCTGCATGGGAACGAATGTTCTAGCGGTTTCCAAATATCTACGCAGCATATAAAATAACGCATGTATTTATCTATTCAGAAAAGTATATGTTTGTTAAATGCATTACATATATTGGTAAATAATGAATAATTAGCAATCCTACGACACCAATCTCTATGACGATTGCATGGTTCACCTGTTCGTAGGGGAGAAAATGAAGAATGATGTTGCTTGTGGTATCGGTTGCTTCTTAGTAGCCATTTTGAACTCGGACAGACGCCGAGGCCTAGCTGATACGCCACCAATTTCAGCATCGTCATTATCTGAAAGTGTTGCACACACCACACTTTGTTACACTATGTTACACGCAATGACATAGCTGCAATAGGTAACGTGCATATGGATCATTACAGATTTCGCAATATGGTGAATGGATATGTATATGAATCACTAATAAAGGCAGGACAACTGATCAACAAGAGAACGGACTACACAATAATGTGTAGAGAGATATAGAGGACGGACAGAAGTGGTTCGTCATCGTCATCATCATCATCATCTGTGAAAACATCCGGGGCGCCAGTGCTCTCGTCGCGAATCTGGCGCGGGCCAGGGCCAGGGACGGATACTGCTACTGCAGCTATGTCCTTTTTAGGGACCTACCTGTTGGTATGGGAAAAGATAAAGAAGGCACTCCCTACTGGGATGGGACGAATAGACTTTTTGATGCTAATTTCTGACAAGCGGCGCGGACGTGCCGTGTCCACATTCACTTCAACTTCTTCGTCTGAAAATTAGTGCCAACTGAATTGTTCTAACTAAAACGGCTGAAGGGGAGTGGTGAAGTTTTTCATTATATACCTACTCCTATCTACTACATGCATATCACTAACTAAATACTAATAACTTGCACTTGATTTGACAGATTATATTTCACTAATTGACTAATTGATTTAGGATTTAGATAAATGAACTGATTGTTTCATCTGGGGATGGACTGTGCGATATGTACTATGAGTAGGAGTATATTATAATTTACTACAGACCACGGTTTATTCATATAGCATGATATGGGATATTATTGAACAGTACTTACCCTGGTTTTCCATCTGTTCTTCATAACATACATCGTTTTCCAATTGCATATTCAACTGCAACTCCGTCTCATCGTCCCGTTCCGATCTGCATAAAACATTTTATCATTTATCAATGTTAACAAGGCATTTGCACGTCACTATTTACCTCTCTGAATCATACATCTGTCCATCTTCCATTTCTTCTTCGTCTATACTACGTTCCTCCATTTCTTGTTCATCCATATTTTGAATGGGAGTAGGACTATGTGATTTGGCTTGTTTCTCTGCCTTCAAAATTAAAATTGTGGTCAATGTGATTGTCCATTACTATAAACTAAATAATTCGTACCTCTTCCTCAGCTTCCTTTTCAATTGCGGTAAGTGATTCGGCATCAGCCAAATTGTCGACGGCAATAGCCAAGAAAACGTTTAACAGAATATCTAATAACTATGAGTCAAGGTTGATTAATTACATAATACAAATGTAACAGTTTACATGACGTATAAAGGATACAATTGCCGCATATAAATAATATAATGAAATATATGCAAGCAAGCACACCGATGGAGGACACTCCACCATATGCTCTGATACCGTCGTACATGACAGCATTCCAGTCTTCACCGGTTAATATCTGTAACATGTGTACAGTGCTCAATAAATATTGCATCTATTCGAAAATGTAGTACTCAGTGAAAATAGTGCTTACTTGAAAAACAGTTAGTAAACTTTGCCAAAAACTATCAAAATTGGACCTCGGTTTATCTTGAGTCTCTTCAAAATTGAATTTACCACCAAACACCTGCATGCCTAATAATGCAAATATGACAATAAACAGAAACAATAGTAACAAAAGCGACGCAATAGACTGTATAGAATTCAATAATGAGGCGACGAGATTGGACAGTGAACGCCAGTATCTGTAATTCAGATGCATATAACAATCATATCATATCATATCATGTAGATACTGTTGTAACGGATATATTACTTGGTCACTTTGAATACTCGAAGTAGACGTACACAACGTAACACAGATACGCCAAGTGGTGGCATCAGTTCTGTATTTGTTAGTATCATCTCACCAATACTTCCAATAACAACAAAACAATCGAATCGATTAAACAGAGACACGAAATAACCCTGACGAAAAAAAGTTTCAAATTAGACACATACTCAAACCTACTAATTATGGATTCAGCTTACTTGGAAACCTAAACTATACATTTTTAAGAACATTTCCATTGTAAACAACGCCACGAAAAACATATTTGTAAACTCTGAAACATAAATATGAAAATCAGTGCACACAGATTAGCCATAAGTGTTTGTTGTGTGCAAACCTTGAAAATCGTCTAGCCAAACCGGTTGCTGATAGTGTTCCGTGGCTAACACACCTGTATTGAGGAAAACTAGAACTATAATCAACCAATAGAACGCCTGCGATTTCACTGCTTTGCGACAAGCACGTCTCATTCTTCGATTTATCCGTTCTAGACTTTTCTTTTTCTTTTTGAACCATGATTCTTGCTGAATTTCTCCTTCCTCGCCCAATTGATCGATTGATTCCATTTCATTATTCACTTTACCTTTACCGTCTTGTGTTATTTGATCGTCACCTTCAGGTTCAATATCTTCGGCTTGTGTTATCCAGTCTAAATATCCTCTAAGATCCTCTTCTATTTGTTGTTTTTCTCTTAATTTATGGAAGTCGCCTCTGGCTTTCGCTTTCTCTCTCTCTTTTGAAAACTCTCTATTTATTCAAATATAAATAATTAACGCTTTAGCAACTAATATAGTACTGACAGATATTGCACTGATAGTATTTAGTAACATTCAGTTTAATTATAAACAATATAATTACCCGCTGAGGACACCAAGAATTAGATTCATAACGAAAAACGCACCAAGAATGACCATAGATATAAAATATATCCATTGCCACGTATTCCCCATAGCATCCTCTATCTACAATATAGAAAATACATTGACATTAAACGTTCAACTAATACAGTGTTCGCTAATTGTTTACATTGTACAGAACATCCGTCCAGCCTTCCAGGGTAACGCACTGGAATACTGTCAACATTGATAAAGCGAAATTGTCGAAATTTGTGATACCAGAATTAGGTCCGTCCCAATACAGTTTACAGACCATATCTGTCATATTTAAATCTTGACACTGAAATCCACTTTCACCGCAAGGATGTGGGTTATCCATCATCTCACCTATTCACAAATATTTACATTACATAAAACATGTTCGTATCTGGAAATATGACTAACACACAGAACTGAATTTTTCCTTCCTCAATTATATTTAATAGTCAATGGTGAAATTAGAAAAGTTAAATCATTATTTAGATTAGCTTCATGTATACTTAGATAGTTTTTTTATAAATTCTACTGTCCTTCATTCATAATGAATTAGTCAAGTCATTAAATTGTTTATTCTGGCATTTGGTATTGAATTGTTTACATTTGTTCTAATGTCATTCCGGAAAAAAACAAAAATCGATATTCTGTTCATAAATGTTCATTGTAATATTGAAAGTTGAAAAGGTCACGAACAAACCAGATGAGATTGTGAAGGACAATGTAACGTAGTGAATGCTATTACCAGATTCTATCACTGGGGAAATGATAAAAATAAATTCAGTTCTATGTATGTAATGATGTTACACACGCACCTGTTTTATTATTGAAACACGTTTTGTGCATTTCTCCTGAGAATAATTCTAATCCGATGATCGCATAAATAATTATTACAAACAACACCAAGAGAGCAATATGCAATAAAGGCACCATGGCACGAAGAATAGAGTTCAACACAACCTGCAAACCTACACAACAATAAAATATTCCAGTTATCTGATACACAACACGCGCATATATCAATAGTATCGAAGTGCTACACTTCATAGTGTAGTGTAATACGCACTAGGTACGCCGGACACAAGCCTAAGGGGTCGAAGTACCCTGAATGCTCTCAACGCCTTCACGTCGAAGCCCTCTTTCGATAGGTTTGATAATGCTGTACTAATCATTCTGTGAAAATAAACGTATCACTTGTAGACAATTGCACTGTGCAAATGTACGTATGTCACATATGTCGATATATTGCGCACTAGTATTTACCCTATGACTACAATAGTAAAGTCCAATAAATTCCATCCGTTGCGCAAGTAAGCGCCCTGATGCATCATAAACCCGTACGCTATAATCTTCATAACACATTCTACTGTAAATATCACTAAGAACACATATTCAATTTTCTCCTAAAATATAAAACGAACACGATTGTTGAATGATGCATTATGCAAAGGGATGATGATTCACATTACCAAATATGTATTTGTAGTGTTTGAGTCGCCATTAGGGAATGGTGTGTACACGGCTAAAGCAACACAATTCGCAAAAATTGTCAGCAAAATTAAATATTCGAAAGGTCTGTAGAACAGTTAAGGAATAGTATCACGTATTCACTGAAATGTAGTTAATATGACGCATAAATGTATGCATATAGATGAACGGAATAAGGATACTTCCATTCGACTATGTCTATACACAATTTCCTCATGGGATTCTTGAGCGGGAGACAGAATAGTGCCCGCTGTGGTCGGTCAGGCGGCGGCTTGCCGCCACGACGCACCGGCCGCTTCGCAGCCGGTGGAGTCCGGGCGCCGGCCTGACCGGGGGTAGTAGGCGCCCCCGGGGCAGCGGTGGCACCCGCCACTGTGCTCATTGCTGTTGCGGAAGCACTATATGTACCCGGCCATGCAAAGGACGACCTGTCCACCACACTTTGCTCGGATGTAAAGGTGTTGTTCGGCTCGAAATTCGGCACCGAGTTGGAAGCGAATACAGGCGGCACAGACCAATATCTGTTCTCACCACTTGGTTCGGACAATTCATGCTGCAGTCCTATCGAAAAACATAATTAACGCCCGTTCCATTCCGCGGAACTACGAACACACATAGCAAGCGAAACACTAATTCTCACTAGTCGTTATTCAGCAAACACTCATTTTATATTACAAACAATTTGTATGTGTCACACAATTACATATTTCCGAAAAATCTAATTTTCCTGTTTCCCGACTGTGATTAATGATGACGTCATTTTCATATTCAAAAATAGAAGCATTCTCATTTGGCATGAGATTCTATTATTCAAATATTGTGTGTTGTGGAACGAGTTGGTACAATATTACCAGTACTGGATTTAGGGATAGCAGTGCCCCTAAGCTGCACCAAGACCGTAGTAAATAGAACATCATATGTACAAGATTACATTTATATTTGGAGCTTTATGGTGCAGAGCTTTTAACATAATGATAAAAATAGTAATTTTTTACATCAAGCTGTCATGAATATCTATAGTTCATAATTTAATTCAATGTATTATTTATTTTTTACTAATCACTCGATACTATGATTGTTGTTATAAATGAGGAGAGCGAGTCACCTAATTTTATAGTCGCAGACAGTGGCGTAACTAAGAAATTGTGCAGTGACATGTGGCAATCTTTATCAAGTGCATATATTTCAAGACTAAACATATGTATCTCGTTTTATATGCTTAAATGTTATGAAGTGCGCGGATATTGAAGGACATGAGTAGCTTCATTAATGCTTAGGGGGCACTTGCATTGTAGTCACGTCACTGGCTATTTGATTCAATTGGTAAATAATTAATTATTTCAAATAATCTGATATACAGGTAACAAAAGTTATTATCATAACTGAATATCACATTTGAAACTACATAAATTATAATAGAATAAAATAATATTTTATTACCGGGAATATTACAATACTTCATGAACACGTGTTCATATTCATTTGTATTGATAGTCTGTCAATGGCATGTTATCTAAAAATAGAATGATTATCTCTTTCAATGTTGAATTATTTATTTCACAGTTCTGTCAAAATTGTCGATGGAAAATTATTTATCTATATTGTTACATTTTTAAAATTGGATCATTTTTATAATCGCGCGTACGACATTACAGTGTTTTTTAACAGTATCCACAACTTTATATATTCGAAGTAGAAAAAAATAATTTAATATCTTAATTAATAAAATACCGCCCCTCTAAGAGTACCGCCTAAGGAGGTAGCCTCATTAACTTACCGCCTTGCCACGGCCCTACGTCAACAATATAATTTCAAGAATAAATATTTAACAAAGTAATGCAGAATGATGAATATACTATTGTTATGCACAACAATATTATGCGTTTTGTTACGGAATACAATTGATCTAACATACCATATGCAGGAATTTATTAATTATTGTACAAATATGTATATGTATATATTAATTGTTCCATACCGACATTACATACAACAATCCAGCGGAAATTCAATGTTGTACTTTTACATGGACAACGATTAATTTGAATATTGCACGTAATTAAAGCAAAATCAACGTATAATGACAGTATGGTAGAAAAACACAACAATTTACTCTTGAAGATGTAATACAGTAACCTACATTGTGAGTGAATATCGATTTGGGCGTGGTCCTCCCTGGTGTTATCTTTGTAAATAATATTTTTATGTCATTCAAAAAAGTATGTCATATTTTATACATTGAAGCACTGATACATTCCCGAAATGGCAAGTACATTTCACACCGTACTCATTTATGTTAATGTACTAGCTACGCCATACTAGTGCTATCACTTCGCTGGCCACTGACCCATCTCCAGGTACATGGTACAACAAATTTATCAGAACCAATATGATTATATCTCACTTTACTAATTGCATACTTAACTAGAAGGTGAATACAAATATACGTACTACTCATAGTTAGACAATCCCCTTAGCGCAGTTTCCGACACACAATTAACAAATCTCCAACAGTGCAAATTATAAACAAAGTTCTAAATAAATGTATTGCTTACTCATACAAAATACTGGCGGATCCATAATCGAATTCATTCATATATGTCACTTGATAGATAACAGTATCCATCATATCCATTTTCGAATCACTAACATCACAAAATAATACTGCAGAAAACTCGAAGAACTGGAAGGTACTTTAATGAGCTCACGAACTCATGTTTATGCCATCGAATGTCTTAATTATTTCACAAAACACCGTCAATACATACTACACCATTCACACATGATTTTACTAGTTCGGCGACAGTGGACGGCAAGACGTCAGCCGTCGGGACGTTACACCACCCATCGGCATCGCCATCGTACTGACTACCATCTGGCAGTCAGATTATCAACTAAAATCCAATTTCCGCGCGTTGTTGCCAAATTTTACCGATATTTTCTTATATCGGATTATTTATAATACGTTTTGTTAAATTCATTTTATTCTATCTATAAGTATATGACATGAATATAATAATTTTTTTCATTAAATAATAGAGAGATTAATATTGCTGACATATTTATACACATCGATATCATTTGTTTATTTTATTTGGTATGTAGCAAATTCAAAAATATGCGTTTCATGAAGCTGTGTTATCTATACTAGCATTGTTGTTCAACACAAATGTATGTCAAAAATATTATTATTTGCCGCAATTAGTATATTGTTAAATTATATTTATGGGTTTTACTCATAAGTTGTCTCACAGTGTGTTCACGTATGCACTCAGGCTTATGTATTGTTATAAAGTTGATTAGTAAGAAATCAGATAAATGTATAACGATGATGCGTCATGTTACTCGTGGCGTGCATATGTGTGCATGATAGGTACGCATATACGTACATACATTTGATAGCGTGTGTATGTATGATAAGTACTTGCGTCAAGTACGCTTGTTACTTTTCATGTAACATGTACTCGGAATCGTTAGCTTATTCATGTATATTTAAAAATCAATTTGTCAATGTACATATATGTAAAATGTGGTGCTGGTGCGTTCTAGCGCAGATTGCCACAGAGGTTACTGTTAGTAAGGCTCATACAACGGTTTTGTTAAACAAACGTGACAATCAGTACAAATATCTTTGTAAGAACCTTACCACCTTGGAAGAAACGGCATGGCGATTAACAATTTAGATATTTACAGTCAATATTCGCAATTTGTAATTGTACAGCACAATGAACTGACGTAGACCAGAATAGTAAATTACACGTGCTAATTTATCATTTACACGGGTATTCCAATGAAATGTATAAAAAGCATTTATAGAGTAATATTTAATTCGGCCTCGCGGTCAGAGCTAGTCGTTAGAGTAACCCGTTGGAAATGAATCTAGAACGAAAATACAAATAGGTTCAGTGGCGTAACGTGATACAGGGATACGGTAGTACGCGTGTCCTCGCAATGTTAGCTAACACATACGATATAATTATATCTCGTGTTATGTCCCCGTGTCAGTACGGCACACGACACTGCCACTATTGCGCTGCCAACTGAGCCGAGTCGTTGCGTTACGTATTCCTTGTCGCACGCCACTGTCCGAATGCGGTGCGGGTGAGTCCAAGAAATGTAGGGGTTGGTGGCGCTCAGTGTCGAACATCTTTACGTCTTCGTCTAAACTAGTCGTCGACACATTGTTCGGTAATGAATCCGCGCAGCTCGTGTCTCAGGCACACATACACGCACGCACCATGTATATTGCTAAAAATAGGTCATCATTGTGTTGAATGGCGCGAAATCAAAGATTCTTTATATGTATGAAACAGTATAAACGTTTATTAATTAAGTAGCATACATTAAATCAGTTTGTAAACAAGAAAGAGAAATACTGTCAGTATGTGACTAGAATAGTCTAAATGTTGCCATTTTAAAAATACATCTGATTCATTGCCGTACATCTCCGTAGGAGTTTCTAAAAGACATCCTAGATATGCCAAATGGAATACTGATATGCACCCGAATACAATATTCACCAGCCATACGTACGGGTGACTGCGATAGGTGTGTTCACATTTCCTACACGGGTTCGCACAAATGCACGCATCAAAGATCACACTGAGTTTATATCGAAATTTATACTCTATATATGTGTAAAAACCCAATGACAATAAAACTGCCGCCAACCGTAAATTGAACCCGTGCAGGAAAGATGACACAGAGTATGTCATGATGACAGCAAAGAAACTTCCCATTGGTTTGCATACTTGAAACACATCTGCAAATAACAAATACAATAGTTCTGATCGGAATGCATCAAGAGCACACAATTCTTACAGTTCTTCAGCCACATGTGCATCGGTATATTCCAAACGACAACCACTTGCACTAATGACCTAGGCAACTCTATAACAAATGGCTTCACGACAACATAACTCCAGGTCTTATCTTTCTTTTTCTTTCCGTTTTCATACCCAAATCCTCCAGTAATCATCGCCGCCTCAGATAGATACGAAATAAAATAATGGCTCGATCGAAATGAAAATGCTTCTTGGTAAGCTACAATCCATCTGCTAAACAAATTACAGCGCTTACAAAACACATATGAAAGAAAACAAAAGCAAATAACCTCCAAGTCTGTGGTAGCAACCAATAAGCCCAACAATTTGATAAAGATAAAAATGTTACTGCCAAAGTTGTTGTTAAAATAATTTGCTTCACCCAGTGTGGATCCTAAAATGAAATAGTTATTAATTCGAATGTAGGAATAGTTTTCTCAGATGTTATACATACAAAAATTGGCGTGTTGCAATTAAAAGCAGATCTATATGTATGCAGCGAAATCCATGGTCCAAAAAGACAGTTGCTGGGACACAACATATACCCATAATATTCAACTGGACCCAACAGTGTCTTAATGGTACCCTTTTTCATATCGAATGCAACTGATATTATTTTCATAGCTACTATCATATGTAATCCACGAGTCTCGTGCCATGCTTCGGGCAGTGGAAAGTAAAATTCACTGAAACAGTTGTTCTGTGAATGATTCTTAAGTGTTATTTCATTTTTGCAAACCTCACTATTAGATATGAAATACATAATAGACTCAAACAATAAGCCCAATACTTTTCTGTAAAATACTGTGTGGTATGAAATGCAATATAGCAGAATGTTATAAATACTATAATATAGACTGGCGACGACCGCAAAATGGTGTAAAGGATGACAAAACCACATAATGCAGAGCACGTATTACAATAAATTTTTGATAATGTTTCTGCGAAAAAAAAATTAATTAACTGAAATATTATTATTCATTTATGGAGAAAATACTTATTTGTGTGGCAAATCTAAAAATACAATTAATCACAAGTAATTTCCATAGGTGTGGAAATATTTCATATAATGTTGGTTCTAAGCAAAACTTATATGTTTGATAAAAAGTGGTTTCTGATCTATCATTATAATCTTCTTCAAATATTGGGGTATCCCAATATCCATAATACTCTTCCATTTTATTTTCTGTTAACTTTCTCTAATTTATTCATTTAATATATTCACTAATTAACTATAAATATTACACATTACTACTCTATTTACCGACATAATCGGTTCGAAATTTTAAAGGTTATATTTTAAACACAGGAATGCAACATAATGTCAGAAAATGTCATGGCCGCAAATTTCCTTTTTTAAGCAAATGTTG
>JAGJTL010000719.1:2297122-2314928 GCA_022063505.1 Calosoma granatense
ATTTACGTGTTCTAAATAGAATATAACTATTTTTATATTTTCAGTTATTGAAGAGTTGTAATAATTTTCGATTTAAAATTTTCGAACATCACATTATCAGCCGTCCAAAATATCATATTTGTAAATGGTTTAGATGAACAATGTCATGTGAGTAATATAATCCAAAAGAAGCGTGTGTTATCAGTGCTATCTACGTAACAAGGTCCAGTTTTATATATATATTAATAAACGAATTCCATTTCTCAAAATAAGTTAATAAGCAGCTAAATATTGTATAATATTTACATAATTTGAATTTCGAAATCATTTTAAGCTCATCTGCTTTTTAGTATTTACAATGGATGAGAAGTATTTATTCAACCCAGTTAGTTATGGGTTAGATCCCTCCTTTCGGATTACCAAATATGCCAAAATTGGAGGGTGAGCAAGTAAAATTCCCGCAAAGGTTTTAGCGAACCTTTTGGCGGGAATCGCAACTTCATCTAGTCGTGAAGGTGAAATAGGTAATTACAATACTACAGATTAAATAATATATAAAAATTATATATTTACAAAACACTGGATTTTAGGTATAGGTTTAGATTCATGTTTAATACCATTAAAACGTCACAATTTATCATTAATTCAGACCACAGATTGTTTTTATCCACTTGTGGACAATCCTTATGTAATGGGTAAGATTGGTGCAACAATAATATGAAGAACGCATTAAATTGCTATATTGTTTTCTGTACAGGTAAAATAACTTGTGCAAATGTATTGAGCGATCTGTACGCGATGGGTGTCATCCATTGTGATCATTTAGTTATTCTATTCTCCGTGTGCACACAAATGAGTGAAAAAGAGAGGGATATTGTCATACCATTATTCGTACGCGGCTTCCGGGTACTCAGTTTGAACAAATTATTGAATACAATAGCTAAACACTTAAGTAAACATGTTTACAGGAGAAAGCTATGGAAGCAGGTATCGAACCTACATGCCAAAGTGTTAACGAAAATCCGTGGATGCTCATGGGCGGCGTAGCAACAACCGTATGCAACGATGCAGAATATTTGACGTAAATTTTTTTCTTTAGTATAAAATGTCGGTATGCATATGATTTGTGAAATATTTCTTAGGCCATTGCGAGCTTTGGACGGCGATGTATTGGTACTTACTAAACCACTAGGTGCCGAAGTTATGCGTCGAGCGTATCAAAATATATGTCAAGATGATACAATGAAAGATGAGATTCTAAAAGTAACAACTTTCGAACAAATAAAAGATGGTTTTACTCACGCCATGATGTCTATGGAACGTTTGAACAAAACAGGTATAAAACAGTGAAAATTACATTACATTATACAGGGACGTTCATGTTTCTATTATTACCCGTACAGCCGCCGTTCTAATGTACAAATATGATGCTCATGCTGCAACCGATGTTACTGGATTCGGAATCTTAGGTCACGCTCAAAATCTTGCTAAAGAACAAACCGAACAAGTGGAATTCGTGATTGATTCTTTACCCTATATAGATAAGAGCTATGATTTGGCCAACTGTTTAAAAATGAAGAGGTACCTGGAAGGTTACGGCGCTGAAACATCTGGTATTTTTATGAAACATATATTTAGAACGAGAGAAAATAACATTTGTTTTCCGCAAAATTAGGTGGATTACTAATTGCAGTGCCAAAAACAAATGCAACACAATTCTGTACCGAAATAATGGAGAAAGAAGATTGGCCAGCCTGGATTATAGGATCGGTAGTGGCTACCACAGGAGAAAGAACAGCTAGAATCTCAGACACGCCCAAAATAATAAATGCGCCAATCAAAAAATTTGAGATAAAGGAATAGAGTTTGTCAATAGAATTGGGTATATAACTGCAACTAGTATGACTGTGGTTGGGTAAACTTCTTGGAAGGGTCCGACATGCACGAAGTTATGTGGCAGTTATAAGAACCCATTTATATTGTAACAACGAATTATTACTACATAGATCTCATTTTACTATTTTCACCTATTACTCATTAACAAATTTTGTAATGAATATACTGTTATGAAATAATAAATATTATCGTTTGTACAATAAATACTTGTTTCTTGAATTGAAAGATAATATAAGGGAATTGAATGGGCATGTTATAAATGATGATGACTACGAACATATATATATATATATATATATATAGATATATAGCTTGTTTAGTTTTTATTAACAGCTACATTCCCATCATAAAAGCATCTAATTAGATAAATATCTAGTCATCACTTATATAAACAAAATATAAATATAAACTGTCAATAAAAACGTATTAAAATCTGTCTTTGGCATACAGTATTTCTGAATTATCCACAGGCCTTGTTGAAATGAAAGGTCCACTCATACATTGAAATTGAAACAAAATCGATTCTGTCGCATCAAATGCCGAGTAATTATAATAATGGTGTAATATCTATCTGAAGACATTAACAGTAATTTAATCTAAACCTGACTGAGTTACGGTATTACCTGAGTAAACTATCGAACGAAAGTTATAGTATTATAGTTTTACATGGAAATCGACATGAACATTACGTATTTACTGTTAAACGGGATACAATACACAAAAATTAACTGATATTTTAGAACAGAGAGTGAACTTGTACTTTAGTTGAGATCAGTTTCACACGTAGATGCGCCGGTTGTAATACAGCAAACAGCCGGTACCACCTGCACATATGTAGGTACTAACAACACTGAATAATCACGGTAGTACTAAAATTACGTTAGACACTCACAAATTAAACTCAACGGACTTTCAGTATTTATATAGGTATGTATATATGTACGTACGTATATATACAATACACAGTACTTCAGAAATGACACATCAACTACTTACTTACTTATATAATATATGCTGTAGCAGTAGTGTCATGATAATACATAGTTCCAAAGTATTGTGCATTTTACTTTGCAGTGGAGTGCTGAATCTACGTTCTTATTCTGATTTTCACTTGCATAAACAAATGTACAATATCCCTAGAGAATCATTTATTCGTATCCGAAGATGCAGTAGTATGCGTATGTGTGCATGCAGTCTTCGTTTTAATATTACGTTGTTTACTGAATGACGACCGGCCCAATGATGTACTGCTACCCCCCTCACAGTCACGACTTATCATTTCCTTCTCAGTGGGCGAGCCCAGTGTCAAACTGGACATGCTCGATGACAGATTCATGTTTGAACTGACACTCAACATTGACGGATACTGTTGCATCTCACCGTTTTCCCCTTCAGTTTCTTCAATGGGAAGACACGTTTCTACCATTGCTTCCAAACAGTTGACGAACAGCTCACTACTTTCCGCTGTACCGTTATACTGCATGTACATAAAAATACACATGCGCATAAGAACAACTAGTAGAGAGTATACTATGTATGCTTATGTACGTACCTTCGTGTATGGACCGGCGAATCTCCACAGTCCACCGAATCCACAACTCTGTAAATAGTGTAACTGCTGCTGACTCGTGTCTTCACAAGCAATCATGTTCTGTATGATGGTCTGCACTGCATTCAGAATGACCTGGTCGTGACATGTGGTCAACACGTTTGTGATTTTCATATCCAGTAGATTGTATCTGAAATACAAATGCTGTTAATGTTGTAAACTAGAAATTTTCACAGATTAATATGCATACATGACTGGAAATACTTTGGGGAAGACAATGGCTCCTTCGGCTAGATACTGGTACAGAATACGTGTTTCCGCTTCATCCGTACTATACTTGACGAGAGTAGCAAGCACGGTCAGAACTAAAGCTTGCGTTGTGAAATCAGTCAGCACTTCCGGATCAAGTAAAATGTTGTTCTCGTTACTGACGGACACCCTTGCGCTTCGATCCTACGAACAGACACACACACACACACACACTGGAGAAATATATGTAATGTGATGTGACGAACAAAGCAAAGAGTAGGACATAGATGGTATACATGGAACGTACACGTATGTACTCTAATAAGAGAGAATATCTAGATAAAGTAAACGCGAAAAGAACAGGATAACAACAGCAGAAAGCAATGGGCAAACACAACGAAACATGCTTTGTTCGACGTACAGCGCTGGGGACTCTAGAATAGTAAAGTTGTGCAAACATCCACGTAGCCAGTGCGGTGTGCACAATCTATCGAACCACTGCAACATAATGGAAATGTCTGAGAACTTTACCTTAGAATCGGAATCATCGAGAGATTTTTGTTCTTTGGTGGTTGGCACCGAAAATGAGCGCTGTGTTTTGAACAGGACGCGAGCGTTCTGGTGGTGGTCACCCCAGCCATTCAGGCAGAGCAGGCATACAAGACACAAGCAAGGATTCATTTCAAGTTAGTAAAACAATCAATCTAGAGTCAAGTCAAGATAATCATATCATGATGTAATATGTAGCATCGTTAACCACTTTATACGCTAATACATTTTAGTTATGCAGGTACTGCTAATATAGAGAGTTCGTTCGACACAATACGTGTTTCATTATTTCAAAATGTACGAATATGTTGCTACGGCAGGCGCGAGCAGAATACATTCACAGACACCGCACATACATACGTACGTACGTACATTCATACACACATACATACATATAACAGGTGTCACAGAAACAAACCAAGGGACAAATGTGCCATATGCAATTCTGTGAAAGTTTCATTTATATTATTCCTTATAGATATAACGAAATAAGCATATATTATGAAAGTATTATTACAATCTTTCCAAAATTACACACTGAGCAAGTATATGTCCTGATTTTCTGTGACACTCGGTATATTACGCGTACCGAACTAGTACAGATATATAACAATTAAATATTGAATAGTAACTGTACTGGTATGGTACGAAACGGATTCAGTTCAATAAAGTCTTGTCAGACGAGAGTCAGGAAATATGAGTAGAATATAAACAGACTATATATGTATACGTGTTTGTGTGTTTATGCGTATATTTTGTTTTATGTGAGAAGATAAAAGAAAGTACGGTAAGCGACGCGACAGACGACGGACCCTCTCTCTACACGGGCACCGTGCACCCATGCACACACGTGCATTATATAGTTGAGAAATATAGAGAGGAGGGCGGCGGCGGTGAGGGCGGAGAGCGAGAAAGAGAAATAGACATCGACGAGGGTATGGGACAAAGAGAGAAAGAGTGTACATGTGTCTGTGATAGAGAGAAAGAGAGAGAGAGAGAGAGCGACAGAGAGAGAGAGAAATAAAGAAAGAAAGACATAGAGAATAGATACAGTAGAGACGGGTCCATCGGGCGGTGGGTGATGGAAGGCAGCTGGCGTTGTGACAAGCGATGTCTTACTTTTGCGGCGGAGACAGGCGTGCCAGCTTCAGGCCGACTGTCTCCGACATTATTTGTAACATGCTGTTGAGACTGTATATGCGATTGGTTTTGTTGAACAGGCACCGAACTAGATCGCTGTGTGCGATACGGAGGTCTGACGATCGGGGGCCCCCCATTGGATTCCGTGCCCTGTCCCTGACCTGGACTCAACGCTTGACTAACATTCACCCCACCACTGTGATTCGGTGTTAAATCCAAACTCCGCCAGCCTTTATTTGTCGAGACTGTGGTTGTGTTAGTCACGGATGTGTCGACCTGGTTAGTTTATTTCAAATTACATATTCAACAGTACCAAAAATCATTAATCAACAATCAAACAAATGATGAAATGTATCGTTAAACGTAACGTTCAAATGTTTTATCACTCAAAACTAAGTTGTAAAGCACAATTGTATCTGTATCTAAGAATGACATGAATTGAAAGCTTGCTAGAAGCAAAGCTATCGGTGAGTAACGCTATCGTGACACACCTGTTGTGCAGTGGTCTGTTTATGTTGACGAGCCTGCGCAATTGCCGACTGGTCGAGCAGATCCCATGACTTCTGACGTCGGTTCGCCGAGATAGATGTGTTGCTACTGGTTGTACTCGTGCTGGTGGTACTGGTACTTGTATTTATGGAATTTGTTGGCGCACTGACCGGTTGTGCTTGTGAAACTAGATTATCAGGTAGAAAATTTTCTTGCGATATGGTATCGGCAGTGAAACGTGGTAACGAATGTTTTATGTGACATCGACTTCTCACTTCTTCGGATACGGACACTAAGGCTACAAACACAAACATAGAATAAGGTACAATGTTACAAGTCTAATTCTAACAGAAATATTACTTCTAAACTACATCTATAACACACCTGTGAGATAGGCCACACTTTCTGGAGTTACTTCGAATTTGTCTCGGCGCTGGGGTTTGGCAACGATTGCCAATAACATAGTTAAGACTCTGGCTGTTCGGGACACTGTTGTTGGGGTAGGGTGACGAAATCCTTTCAGCAAGTGACCCACAATGGCAAAATGGAAGTTGGCTTTGAAACTCAAGCCGACTGCATGATCCAGCTGCTTGAAATGCCACTCCAAGGGTTCACGTGTAGCCATCATTACTTGTTCCAGCGACTAGTAGCACATTTGTCAGTTTATATTGAAACAGTACATTGTCATGTTCTGTTTACACATACCTTCTCCTCGAATATTCCTTGTGAATCCAAGGTATGAAGATTCTGTTCTAACAGTGCCAGGCCAGACGCATACAGAGATGATTCGTCCAACTGCAAGACGGACGTGCCCACCCAGAACAGAGCTCGGTGGATTGGTGATTCTGGTCTAAGCAATGGTTGTAACCTTGTCAAACACATTACCAGCGCTTCCAAAAGAGTGATGTCATTGAAACTTTCTAATGCCTTCACCAGAATACGCAACAGCTGCTTAATATCCTGATCAGTAATACTTTTACTAATACAGCCAAACACTATGAGAGCTCGTGGTTGCAAAGCTGGGTTGAAACAGAACGCGAAACTCTTGGCTAACGATGTCCAGTTGCTCAACCAATCACAGTCTGGAATGTCCCGCATACACGCTTCCATTATTTCTAACAGGGCGTCTGTTATCACTTCCAGAGATGTCAGCGATAATCGTTCTCTGTCAGCTGACGCTCCAGAAAAACTTCGTTCATTACCAAACCTAGAATATAATGTTCAGTGTATTATGCGAAATTATACGCATCTGGTGCACGGATTACCATCTTTCGTTAGGGTGACGATAGCTGGACCTGAATGCAGTCACGGCAGCCGACTTCACTTTACTTATACCGAAAAGTAAATAAAATTTCGGCAAGGAAAATTCGTCCAGGGATAAACGCAACACTCGCTGTGTGTCCTCTGCATGTAAACATTACATAAAATATAGTTTCCTCAGCATACAACAGTGAATATAAACAGTTAACATACCCGAGAACGATGGTTTCGTACACGTGCATAGGGAATGTATTATGTTTATAACGAGACCGTGTGTGGATGCACGCATACTAAGCGATCCCGAACAAACTAGAAATGTAACAGTATGGAACAGGTACGGCAAATGTCTGGCAACATCCAGACAATTGTTGAACGACAACATGAGCAGATAACGAGCTAGAATCGCTATATCATCCCACATCATGTGTTGCTCGAGCAGTTGGGTCGGCGATTGACACGTCTTATCGACAACCTAAAATACTGCATGTAAGCGAATGCTGTCACAAACTGATAGATTTATTGAATCCATCATGAAATGAACAGTGAATAATCTTACACGACACAATCGACCTATAACTTTCTTTGCAACCAGTTGAACATTTGCCGAAGCTAATGCTACAGCAGTGTCCGCCATGATTTCTACCATTGGAGATCCGAGGCCAGAGCTGACAGAACGATGAATGAAATTATCTAATACCATATCTATCAGTTCCGGTACCTGACCAATTGAACCCCAGATCTTTGCCTGAATAGATGGATACATTTCCTCTTCCTCAATTGTTAATATAATCAATTTTTCTAAAATCTGAGCAACCTGTTTCTGACGTTTATTTTCTTCAGATGGTTTACAAAATCTACGAAAACAATCACAATGAAACCAGAGCAATGGTTTGGGAAGATAAAATACATTTTCATACCTCACTAAATTCGCTAGCCAAGGTGTCATGTATTCCAAACACAAATGTTTCAGTTCTATATTTGACACTCGGAATCCCTGTATGCATTCCTCTAGAAATTCTAATGTTAAATGCGGTTCGTTGGTAGCTAGTTTCTCACTGACGGATTTAATAAATATGGTGTTATTTGATGGAATGCAAAGACCTACAATGCAACAATTTTACAAATGATCTGTTACTGTTATGAATACACAAAATATTACCTGATGTTTCTAACAGTTGTCCTTCGATTTTTAAATCGAATGTAGCAGTAAGAGCACATAATTGATTGTACGCTGCAGTTCGAAGGTTCGGATCAGATGATCCCAAATTCAGTAATGCCATATTCAATAATGTACCAGGAACATCTTTCGGACGTATTTTCTGGTGCACTGTTACTGAATCCTACAAATAAATATACACACACACAACATGCTAATAAATGAATTTTTGATAGTTTCTTTTACTGGTTGACTAAGTTCCCAGCGGTTACGAATGTGAATTATCGCTTGTACTATGCTGTCGCAATCATTATGAATAAAACTTAACGGTCCACTCTCATTGGCTATGGTCAGAGTGAACTGATTGTCATCCACCAGACAGACTTCCTCGATTTCCGAAGCATAGTAGACATCATTTAACAGAACAGAATGAGACAGGACTTTGGTTTTCTCTGCGGAAGTAATCTGTATTGCAGTTGGACCCACCTAAACGAAAATAGAAATATGTAAAGCAGTTGATACTTATGAAAGAGTTGAAATGGTTACTTTTATTGCTACTTTGGTATCTTTATGTGATAATTTTAAAGCGTTATTGAATACTTTCAAATCTTCATCAAGGCTTAATGTTGCGCCTGGCAGTTTCTGTTGATCTGGATCTATAAAATCGTTCAATCTGGCTGGAGCATCAATGAATACAAGTTTCCTATTTCCCTGTAATTGTAAATGAATAACAATGTTCAGTGGAATGAGAGACATTTATTTGCTCACTCTTAATGGTGCAACAATTCTATCATGGAACTTCGTGTATTCGCGAACCCAACTATTGCAGTTGTAGATATAGGCAGCATGTATATTCTCATAAGCTACTTTCGGTAGTACATGAAACCATTTCTGTAGAAATTCCGTCCTACACATGTGCAAATGTCACAATTAATTATAAACATGTAATAACTGGTTAGAAACTATGATTTACCTAAATCTGTTGTCAGAACACGTGTGCGTAAAATCCACAACCACTTCAAAGGGGGAATGACAAAAGGGTTTCAGAGTGAGCAGGACATGATAAATAAGAAGATCACCATTCGTTTCTCCGATTCTAGAATATCACAGTTATCTAGTTATCATTTTCAACTACATGTATACATAATAATTCTGAAATGCTTACTTATATCGCCTTGCAATGTAATAAAATACTGGATAGCCCAATTTACTGGTGCCCGCTTGATAGAAGATATTTAAAGTTTTTATGGATTTAAACTCTTCTTTTTCATGCATATTGTGTTTCACCATGATTTCTTCAAAATTCGTCGATGACATGTCTATTGAACTCCATCGGGCATAAGACGAAAATAATAAACTAGAAAATAATTATCAATAAAGAAAAATGTTTTGTACAAGCAAATTACAACTGGTCCTTACTGAGAATCGACTGGTTTATGTTCAGGTGGTCCGAGATATGCAAGTAACGTAGCCATCTTGTCAAAGGGTCTTCTTCCAACGGCCTTGTGATCCCTGCTACTAGACAAATAATCACCAATACGTTCCTGATGGTTCCAGAGTAACCTGTGCAATGCCAGAACATTTGCGTCACTGATAAACGACATGGAATGAGACGCCTGGTCCACTGTTTCACAGTCTGAAGCTATCTGAATGAAAAACCTACACAAATACATATGGATACAGTTGATAGTCTCGTGGTCATGTACCAAGAACGCAAACCTTCTGCCAATTTCAAAATGTGCCCGTAAGAAATCATTAAATGGCAGCATATGTTGTTCTTTACTGAATTCTACATGATTCGCAATATTCTGCAGAATTTTCGACATGAGCATAAGTCCACGTTTCACTGACGGCGGGACCTGTTTAGAAACTATACCCATTTCTTGAGGAGATACAATTGCGGGATTTATAAAGCGCAGAAATATCACAGTACCAACGGCCCCAATATTATTTTGGGGAAATTGGGGGAAACGTTTGCTTAACACTTGATACAAACAATGACACATCGATCGCAGTTGCGGTGGAAATTTATCAGCTGAGCTGACGATTGCATCGAATACTTTTTGCGTTAATGCTATTAGATTCTGGCGATTTTCTTCAATATCTTCATTCGAATCAAGTCTAGAAGGAATTAATAGTTATATAAACATCAACATTATCATACATTCATAGTGGATTGCTGTTACCTTGCTGGATCCACTTCGAAACTGCCACTTGGTTCATCCAACAACGGCCGTATGAGTGGTTCAAGTAAGTTCTGCAGATACGACGCTCCATATATTTTAAAACAGAATGCCATGATTTTACTTCCCAGTGAATTTCCTCTGAACAAGGTCTGCATGCAATCAGATACTTCCACTTCACGATAAAACATGTTCCACAACAGTGGAGAAAGCAAATGCTTCGCATCGAACAGTGTGACAAATACTCGTGCAAGTTCGTCCATCTGTGATGTAGTCACCACATTCGCCAATGCCATAGCAATAGGCAATTCACCTTTATCACTGATCATTGTCACCAGTTGAACAAGCTGCTCAAACCTGTCAGCGAGAACTGTTTCGGCCAGAGTATCAAATTCCGTTCCTTGTTGTAAGATCTTTGTGAGTACTTCCATAAAGGCGGCTCTCGTTTGCAAGTCACGATTGTAACCCAAATCTATGATTAAAATAATTTAGTGACTCAGTAAATATGGACACATGTCTACAAATGATGATCAAATATTAATTAGTTAGATTACCAATTGAATGCATCAGACCACTATCTATATTGGCAGATAACAAGTTCGACATTGCTTGTATGGTAGCATTGCGTAGAGTATTCAGTTTGCCAGCTGCAACTCGCTGTCTGGACACAACATCTTTCTCCTCTGTAGCATCACTGCAGTCGTTCAATAGATTCATAAATAGCGTAAAATATCTGTAAACATATCGCTTGTAAAAATATCTGTCATACATTTATTTATATAATTGGTATACTTCAAAAACAGTTGACTTTTGGCTTCCATCAAATCTCCTCTATCTGATTCCTCTGGTTGCAACGGAAGTCCCCGTAACAAAGCAGCTACTGCTTCCATGCAGGCTTGATCTAAATCTCTACACACACATACACATAAGCATAAATAGATTCAGTTATTTATATCAATTACACACTAACATACCTGGTTATCACAGTCACGTCCCCGGAACTCGGTGGGGCAATCTGATGAGATGTACCCATCACCCAATCCGTCAAATATTCAACAAGCTTATTCCTAAATTTCATTTCTTGTCGGAATGCAAGATCATCTCTTCGTTTCATCATGGCCTCAACTAGTTGGCACAGCTTTGTTTTTATATGTATAGCATGTACAGTCATATCTAAATGTCTCACATATCTGGAAATGTACGTAAAATGTAACGGAAATTGATCTATGCGTTTTCAACTAACAGTAACAATGTTATGGTTACCTAACAATGGCAAGCATCATTCCTTCAATACTTGTGACGCCGAGATGTTCAGATGGTTGATCATTTTTACTACTATCCAGAACGTTCTTCATTATAAATATTATATGTTCAATAAATTGAGTATTAATGTCTGTTACGACAACCTGGCCTTGCTGGTCGAAGAATTTCTCAACGATAGCTTTAATCTGATCGAATAATATCGGATACAATGCTGATGACATTTCGTGACCAACTAACTCTTTAACGTGTTTCTGAATCTGAGCTCCGAATTTCTCATTGTTGCAAACCAACAAACGTAACAGGAGTCCAACGAATCTAAGGAACGACAATGTTTTGTAAGAGTAATGAATGAATCTATAAAGAAACCTTGTAACATACTGTGTAACTGGACAATATTGCACATCTTGACTGCTGCTAGGCAACACACTGGACTTTCTACTGTCCGACAGTGATGAAGCCATGGATGCTGTCGAACTCATGGTCGACAGACTGGAATGTGAAGTAGCAGAGATGGTAGGTCGTGACGGAGATTTACGTTGCAAACAAACTCCACCAAGGGCACACAGGAAACCAGTCATGTTGGCCCACTCATTGATCTGGTCTTCTAATTCATGTTCGGAGTTCTGATGCGAAGCTCTCCGTTTACCCATAGAGCGATGGAACGGCTCCAATTGACCATCCTCCATCTTTGTTTTAGGGAATGAGGCAAGCATTTTCGATGTGGAATCCCAGTTTCGGAACGTTTCTTCCCAAGCGGGTTGTACACCGTTCACACAGTGTTCAATCTTTCGTAATAATACCATTATCCGTTTCTGCAGAGCTGCTCGACCTAACATGAACATATGTACACAAATAACTCTCTCTGTTCCAAGTGCGTAATGAAATAGTGTACTTTACTGAACACTAGGGATACTGTTAACACTAACAGAGAACTATACTGTACAATCCCACTTACCCTGATTGTGATCATGGAAGCACATCCTAGAATCACCACTCGCAGCTTGTAAAATTACGTTCACATTACATACATAAAAATAACCGCGATAATCACAAACGAACACGCAACGACAAGGACATAACTATAGGTGTATATTTATCTTTGAATGTGGTGACGATTTCTAATAAATCATTACCTGTTGTGAGTACTGTGGATGCCTGAGCTAATTCCAAATATACGTGATAATTCGGAACAAGATATGTAACAGTAACTTCATCGGATCCGCAACGAATCTCAGCTTCCTGACATAACAAGGCGAAACAACTCATAGCTACAAGCACCGCATCCATATCGATGCTCCACAAATACATGAAAAATACAACCTATAATGGATAATCAGTGATTATTTCTCTACTATTCAGAATACAGCACAGGTTTGTGTTACCTCTAATTTTATATGTGCTTGTTTACATATAGCTATTTGGCTACCCAGATTGGCATATTCTTTGTGCCTCAATAAGAATGCATTTCGACATATTAATATTTGTCTAAGCCACTTTAGAATTTCTGTGTAATTCATTATTTGGTGTTGTATTAATTTTTGCGAGATTGAGAACAGAACTTGTGAACTAGAAACATTAAAATTTTTAACAAAACTTAGTGACAGATTTCAAGTAAATACATTTAAGATAAATGTATCATGCTTACCTGACATCCCAGAACGTGTTTATTGGTGCTTCTGGATTCCAAACTTCTATCTTTTCTGGATGGTGTAGAACCAGTAGTGCTTCCATGGCTTCTTGCGCAACATCTGGCATGGTTGGTTGATGGACGAGCGAAACTAAACCATTTATAAGTTCCAATGTAGAACTTTGAATCTCATGACCCGCTTTCCCTTGATTCTAGATAAACTCATATACATTGTAAATGACATCTGGCTAGCAGAATTAAAAATTAATTGTTAAGTAAACTTACGTTTAGCATCAACATTGGATCAGCGTGTATGAGTCGAACCATGTATAATAAGAGATTCCTGTAACCAGGCACTTCTTCGGCTCTTTCTTTGAATTTACTCTGAGAATCCTTTCCTTTTAGTGTCAAGGACTGAATCATACGTAATGGAGTATGCGTTATATATCCTTGTGTGACCTTGTTCAATGTGTCAGTAAACATTGCTCGCAATTCTGATGATTTACTATAAACTAAATCTATTTGAGGCCACCACTGCAGTCGAAGCTGAGTTATTATTCTAATAAAGAGACAATATTAATTCGAGCAGAGATACAGTAGTATTATACTTACTGATACAAAGATCTGACTAGAACAAAATGATATGTCGATGGATAAATTAAATTAAGACACACTTTAAGCGCTTCATTGTTATGAGGTTTTATCCGGAAGCAGGATACGAAACAGTCGATCATAAGATCTATATCCTGATAAACGTAATTTTGTCCCCGAGAGAAAGGCTTAGAAGGATTGAATAGCAATGCCTGTAAGACATAGACCCTTCATATATAATACTCCTACTCTAAATCAAGTTATATTATTACGAATAATTTACCTTCAAATCGTTAATTACGTTCTGTACAAGTGTAAACGCCACATTATTCGAATCGAGAATATTTATATACGTAGACGCTTTACATAATTTCACACATGTAACGGCAGCTGCTTCTGTTAATTGCTTACTTGAATTCCCATGAGGCCCTACACCACGTTTTATTGAATCAATAAACTGTTTCTTCTTGCTATGTCGCGGAGAACATGGAGCACCACTATCTGCATTCACAATTTCTTCTAGTACCTTCTGTCATAACAAAGCACGTACATACACATTAATTACTGCGCTACAATAAATACTTATTATACTAGTCATTATTTATATATTATTTAGTATAACCACATAATAAACTGACCGGTGATAACATTAAGAGCATAATCTGTAAAGGCCACACAGCAGCTCGGCTCTTCTTATTCTCCGCAAAACTATCAAGAATATCAAACAATCCTTCACAACACTTGGATAGCTCTTCATTTGGTTTCTTTTGTATGTCTGCAAACTCATGCGGGTATGTGTCCATCCAGTTCCATATAGCTTTCTCCAAAGAATTCATCAAAACCAAATGGGCCGATTTCTTCAGTAACCGAAATTTTTGTATGGTTTCTGGGAAATTATTTGATTAAATTAGTAATTAATTCGGTAATTATATAAATTGTGAATATAACGAACCTGTTAGTAATCGCGTTAATCGATGAACATCGACATTTATGTGTTGTATCAATTCTATATCACTGTAATCTGGGTTCTCCTCTGAGCATGCCGACAATTCTTGTAAACGTGCGGAAATACGGTTGAAAACGGCGTTAAAGAAATTTAAACTTAATGCAAACAGAACTTTACTCGCTAGTAATTTTATTGCATGTGAATTTTCCGTAGGTACATCTACAAAACAGACTACTCAAATAGAAATTGTTCTAGAAGTAGAAATGAGTAACAATTAGAGCTTACCTATGAACTGGCATATCTCACGTAACAAGAGTTTTACGTTCATTGTCTCGTCATGTTTTGTAGTGTCTTTCGGTTGATTACTGAGGCAGCGTTCTAGTGTATCTAAAACTATGTATAAACTTTCATAATAATTCCTTTCTATCTCCGGACTGTGTTGTCTAGGTGCACCACAAGAACTTGGCTGAAACTGGAGTGTGAAATACATGAATCAGTACATGCTAGTCACACTTTAAATGCATTTGCTTATTTACCGATTCGTTCACACGTTGTAACACTTTGGTCAATCCCGAAATTACGAGAGAGAACCGATATCTGGAGATTTGAATCAAACAGTTTTTATTTTGCTCCACATTCATTCGAGAATGTGTAGTCTGTGGACCTGTTCGACATGGTAACTAAAAACATTTCAAATTATTTACAACACTTAACTGGGATCCTATATCTTAAATCGTTACACTTGTGTATATATTACAGAAACTAAATTTCATCAGATTATATGATCTTATGGAAGAGCATATATTTAGTAAATAAAAAAGATGTGATATTATTCATAATTTCATGTACGCAACAATTATTTACAATCGTTCTACGATACAGAATTCCAGTTCTAAATTGTTATTATCAATTATAACGGGTATCATTTGTTTATTAAAGATGTACTGTAAATATTGACCATAATATTGACATCTGTCTGTGAACATAAAAGAAAATGAGCCTAAAACACACCTGTTCTTCAAATCTTGCAATTAATGTGTTAGTCCACTCTCCTGGTTTTTGTGCCATTATCACAAACTTAACGATATTTTTTATTTTTTACATTTTAGAATTTTGACATTAAAGTTTGCTAAATGGGTGCGCTCGCTTAAGCCTAAATTTGGCGCTGAGATCGCATCAAATAAATCATTTTGGGGTTAGTTCTTAAATCAAGTATATTCACACTACATAATTTCATATCGCAGAATCTACTTGAACGAAATATTTTTATGTTTCACAGAATGTTCGTATAACAACAGTTAATTAAAGTTTTAGTTTGAATAACTAAAACATTAACTTCGTTCATAGTCTCAGCAACATAGCCTATTGCTCTATCTCTGTTATTACCACATGTACGACAACAAGCAAGTGTAATCACGTGTATCGTACCTGCAGTGCTATGGATAATGTTTTTAATAATTATGAAATTTATTTAGGGACAGTTTCTGGTTCCTTATTGCGTGAGTAAAATTAATGTTAAACTAAACATAAAATGTTTAATACATTTGTTTATTTATTTATCTTAGATTTTACAACAAACAGAAAAGGTGAAAAATCCGTTTATTTAAGAAACGACGAAAAATGTGATACTACAGCACTGTCGTGGGGTAGAACAAGTCAAGAAATACTCATTGGATATAAAAATGGAAGCGTCAAAATATTCGACACAGTACTGAATAAAGCTACAATTATTAAACAAAGTGATACTTGTCGTATAGTTGGGGTTATTCCAGTAGAAAAGTAAGTTTCCAATAAGTTAATAAAGAATAACTTATCTATTCGGTTGTTTGTAGTGACATTTTAATAGTAGAAAATTCAGGAAATGTGTTACATTGGTCTGGTAGTGCTTGTCAATCTTATTTAACGAATGATGATCGCGAAAAAACTATAGAGAAAGCGGTTCTAAGTCCATATAAACACAACATATTGGGAATAGGTGGTGTTAATAACGACATTAAATTATATGACGTATCGACGAAGAAAGTTGTTTTCCAAGGAAAATCAGTGAGTGCAAAAATAAATGACAGTATATTGATACGGCATTACATTCATTGTATGAATGTTAATTTTAGGATCGTAATGACGAATTGAATCTAGCACAGCCTGTATATGTAAATAGTATAACATACTTCAAAGATGGTTCTGGTATGGACTTAGGGACAGTGACACAGCAGGGTCAAATTAGAATATATGATACTAGAACACAGAGACGACCTATTCTAGTGTATAAAAATCTAGACTCTGTTTATACATCAATTGCAACAACTAACGGCGACAAAGAAGTAGTTGTCGGAAGTAGTAAAGGATATTTACAACTTATGGACCTAAGATCTTCGATAAAACCTGTTAAAACGTTCAAAGGATTTATGGGTGGTATTACAGATATAACGTGTGACGAGGAATCACCGAGAGTAGCAAGTTGTTCTTTAGATCGATACTTCAGAATTCACAATTTAGAAGAGAAAAATTTAGAATACCAGGTATAATTCTAGTATTTAGCAATAACATTATAAAATCTAGTTTATTACTTTTACAAATTTTGACGAGTAGGTTAAGTAGAATTTTATTTGGATAAAAATATAACAGTCAAACTATGTTTATACTGTGTACTATTCATTTCATAGATAAATTTGGTTATTATAGGAATATATGAAAATCCAAATGACGTGTATGCTTATGAGAACAAAGTCATCTGTTCAATCAGATGATACAGATGAAACAACAGAAATCACTGAAGTATACGAGGAAAGCAAAGCAGAAAAACGACGGAAAACGCAAAAATCAAAGGGTACAAAAAAATTAAAAATCTGATCTCTTATTGAAGAAAATGACTTGCTAACACATATGTATTTTTATAACTATTTAAATATTGTTATAAAATCTTTTTTTG
>JAGJTL010000719.1:2317216-2332086 GCA_022063505.1 Calosoma granatense
TCGCTACCGTATAAATAAATTATTTTAACTTTCAAAAAGGGATGAAAGTACATTATTATTTTAGCAGGTACGTTCAGTGACGGAATAAGCTGTTGCGAGAGTTTCAGTTTTACTTATATGTACAAAAGTGAAATAGTATCTATATGAATACATAACTTACTTTAACTGTTGGCGAAAGTACTGTCGTGGTCTGGTTGTTCGCCTTCAGTACACTGTTATCCATTTGAAGGACTTCTTTCATGGTGTTGCGCCCGTCGCTGGCTATTTCCACCGGCTGGGCTTGCGTTATTAACCAAGCATTGGACAAATGATATTGGTACAAAATTAGAAATGCGCAAACAAATATAATTAAATATGTCATTTTCAGAGAAAATTTCATGTTTCCACGTAGGAACTGCTAAGCCTGGAAATAATAATTATCTTATAATAAAGAAAAAATGCACAGTTTATCAACTGTAAGAAAGAAGAAGATAAGATTAGCTGAATATCAATAATTTCAATAAAAATAATATATGTACCTTTCTGTAGTGTAAGCATGTGTCCTTTATTGCAGAAAAAATGTATAAACTATTATATGAGTGTACAGCCAATGTTACGAGTCAGAAATCGTTTATGTCATCACAAATACCATGTAAATTCTGCTTATGTCTGTTGAATGCATTGCACTTCTCTAAAACATGGCACAAAATAGTTTGCGTAAGATCGGGAAAAAGTTTATAACACGGTTGTCATTAATTACAACACGTCAATCGACAATTGCGAAAACTAACGTCCAAGAAATACGAATATATGTGGCAGTGCGGCTAGCTTTTTCTTAAATATGCCTTACAATATAACGACGTATACCAACACCCACATTTTAAATGTTATCGCAGGAAATAACGTGGACATATAATCAAATTTCCGGAGACATGGATAAATGTAATTCACGAATATTTGATCCGCGCTTGTACAAAAACGAGCAAATTACCTATATACTCTAAACTGTACATTTAATTAATATGTAAACAGCATCTTTCCTTCATGTATGCCAGATAGAATGAATCACCGGTTTTCACATTACGGATAAGTAGGGATTTCCGAATTTAGATAAATTAATATCTGCCTGTTAGCGCATAAATGAATTATCCCATGGAATATGTTTACGTCTGTAATGTTGTATAGTGTGAAATATGTGCACTGACGTTGCGGCTGTATTTTATCATCTGTTTTGGCCGGTATCGATCGCACCAACCGCAACATGACACCGTCAAACATTTGAGATATTAACATGTGCATGTTTGACAAAAACATTACTGGCAAATGAAACTTATTACTCATTTTATAATTAATATGGTAACAAAAGATTTAGAACGAACACTTCATTACAGAAATAAATATGTAGAATTTTATTACTTACCTAAATAACATTCATGTCGGTCATTCTGACCGCAAACAGACATCATCATACACGTAAATTTATAACTATCTGCAAATGTTCATTGACAATTCGTATTACAGAATTGCATCTATTATATTATACTATGATAATGTGAAAACTGCATCTTTCGGACTCTGTACAAATCTACAACACTCGCCCATGCGCCATTACAGTCGAAAACTGAACATGCGTCCTTCGCTCAGCAATAGCGGCGTCGTTTTGTAGTGACGCTGTAAACTTACTTATTTACAGATAGCAAGTCACTTTATCACATATAAAGCCACATATGGATTTTGTTTTTATTCTTTTAGAAAAAAAACACGCAAAAAAGCAGTAGATCAAATGTTTGAAAATATTCAGTGCTAAAAATATATCATACATAGATTATACACAAGAATAGTTGAAAGTATGAAATTGATTTGATCTTGTATATTCATTTTATAAAAAATGATATAAATAGCTGGTTAATTGCGGAGAAATTATTATTTATTTAAGGTTATTGATTGCGTAAAAACTATATACATAAATTATATTTACTTCTGCCTTTTTGAAATATGTGAAAATATAATTTAACTAACTTGTAAAAAGTACATATTTTAAATTATCAATACACGTGCCTGCTAGGATATCGTTGTTATTTACATAAAACAATACGTGTATAGATACGAGTTCATATATTTAAAATTATTTTACACTGTTAGTTACATGACATTTATGTTTAATTTAGTTGTTGTTAGATAAAGTTTTGCCTTGAATAATTGTTTAAAATATTTTATTCCAATAATTATCACCGTTTTAACATAATTCAAATGTTTTCACTTAACTATAGCGAAAATTAGTGAAAACCCATGCAATTCACATAAAAAATTATCAAATGCTCAAAAACAGTTTATTTATTCAGTCTATTTATTATTATAAACATTACCAAATCAGTCTTTGGCTATCATTAAAATCAGTCCAGAATATTTCTTTAGTGAAAAATACAAAAAATGTTAAATAGTTTATAACCAAATAAAATAAATGTTCAATTACAAGAATTGCAGGATTTCTTGTTTGAAATTTAGACCTCAGAAGAATAAATGGTATTAAAAAATATCGTACATCTATAAGTTTTTGTAATATTAATACTACCACTATGCATGGAATTGCGACTAGCAAAAACGCGAAATTTTTTATTGGGTCTATTCTTCTGAATATCGTATAGATTGCAAAAATGTATGAGCCAATTAATAGATATCGTGCCAATGAATATTTGGCATACACTCTGTTCCAAATGTAGAAAGTGTAATGTCTATTATCTGCTAACAAGTACGGGTGAACGAGAGTATTGTAACGAACAATCAAAGCACATATTATAAATAAACCTGCACATGTAAGCTTTTTATTCCAAACAAATTTCATAAATGGAATTATATCCTGACATATATGTGGAAACGTAAAGAATGCACAAAATAAGCTAAAATAAAACAGCTGAGGTACATGAATAGTGGCTTCGTGGGCACTTTTGTCTCCAACCACGATACTCCCATTTATATGGACAAACAATAAAAATGCAAAAATGACATTTGCATACGAGAATATCAATGTATAATATTCTCTGGTCATTTTACAAAATGGGAAACCTTTCGTTAACACTGAACGAATACTGTTATACAGATCCTGTAAAACAAATTAAATATAGTCAGTGGATTAATACCGTGGAATAAATGGATTTCATTCATTTTACTGCATACCCTTACGGTTTTAGAATGAACTATACAGTAAAGTACAATAAAAACCGGTATTTGTAGGAAGAGTTTATTGAGACGGTTTGACGAATAAAATTTCAGAAAATACATTCAAATTATATACATATTATATTTAAATTTTATATTTCAAATTTATTCACTGTGCAATCGTTTAGCACTATAAAGTTTATATTTACTAAATAATATGGAAGAATTTTATTCATTTTTAATAGAGTTCATTACAAAACCGTACATACTGCAACTTTAAAATAAAAACGTTGTACATACAGAACCATTTACATGTTTTCTTTTGGAACGTTGCCTTTTACTAGATGTAATTTGTATGAATATATCTAGTACGTTTTGTCCAAAAACCATAGCTACCCATATAATATTTGTTTGCCTCATAATAATTGAAAATGCACCTAGAATTATTAAATTTATTTTATTGCTTCAACATATGCAGTGCCGAATTGACATTAAGCGCTAACGAATTAAAGTCGGCGATTGAGATAAGCGGCAAAATGCATTTGCCAATTATATTTAATAACCAGCAATATAAATTATGATAAAGAACAATATTTAAAGTTTTGCATCAAGAAAATATTCAATAAACATCCTAATTGGAATTCATGTTAAAGTTGATAAACAAATTGTTCTATTTTGAAAATAAATTTTCAATTCTCAAAGCGCCATTACTGACATCTGTAAGTCATTAAACGTACCAGTTAATGCTGCCAAAACGTGTCTGTTGTATTTTGCTAAAATGACAGTCAGTAGCACAAATGTTATGGATAGTGTATCCGTGTAATATACATGACTGAAAAAGTACAAAGGTGGCAATATTGCTAAATTAATGCCAGATAACAACGCAAATAAGCTGAGTGGTTTCTGAAAATTATTAATTTGAAATACTAGTATTTAAAAATACGATATTTGACATACCTTTGGATTCAGATTGTCTTCCTCGACGTTGCATAAAATGCAGAACAAATATAAATTAATGACTGATGCAATTAAGTTGGTGAATCTCAACCAATACACTGTACACAATTCAAATGGTCCCATCAAAGCAGCAGACACTAAGTAAAGACCAGGTAACGTTGTTATTTTCGGATCCCACTGTATGAAATAACGTTATTTTAACTATTAGATAAATAAAATTTATTTTTAAACATTACCGCACTAAAATTCATTTGACAATATTGTACCCCTTGCGGTATATGAAACAATTCATCTATCACATATCCAACAGTATCATATACATTAATAAACAACACTTTACTAACAATTATATACAATAAGATATACAGCCACAAATATAATTTATAAGATTTATTATACACCATATTTTATAACTTCAAAAATACACATTAACCTCTTCACGAAAATATTTAAGATAATGACACCATGCGACGATTCTGCATTCTGTGGACGTCTGGAACAACTAGCGACGGTAACATTGCGCATGAGTAAAGTTTAAATGTTTTATAATAAACAAATGTAAAATTGATACAATATTTAAAGAATACATATAAAATAAAACACTAGTTATGCTTTGACATGATTTATTTATATAAAAAATTAATACAATTTATAAATGAAAACAGAAAAAAGTCAATATTTTGTAAGATACGTAATGTTCCATGATTGTATTAAAATTGATACATCTTTGTCGATACACAATTTTCTGTAAATATAAATATCTGGTTGTGATATATTAATAACTAAAATAACTTGATATTTTTTAGAATATTGTACTCAGTAACATACTGCTTAAATCTACTTCACCAATGACTGATCACTTCTATATCATGTATTTAGAAATAAATGATAATATTTACACAAGACTACTTGCCAGTGGAAAAATGAAAAATTTAAATTTAGAAAACTTTTATGTATATGAATACAATTAAATCAAAAGCTACCCAATACATATAAATGATCGTTATAAAAAGGGGGGGTTTTGTCAATGATGCAGTCTATAATCCTAACTGAACATAATTCACATACGTACACACAGTCTAGTTCTTTGTATGTTAATATTTTCTCGAACTAGTAATTGATTTGTAATTATCGAATCTGTCCATCGAGTAATTACTGTTGCCTGGTGGCGGTGGGCACGACATTCCTGCACCCATTCCGGACATATTAGAATTACCTCCAGCATACATTGCATTAGGTACACCAGATGAATTTGATAATATTATCCTGGATGAACTGTTACCCCATCTGTATTTAACACATACAACATATTTGTAGGTTATAAAACTCAAGTTTTTCCATTATACATATCCGTGTGTATACCTATCATTTGAACTTGATTCCATTGGTCGCCAGGTGTCAGCCTTGCTCCAAGAATCCCGTGATGAATTTGTGGATCCACTCATTCCACTAAATGGCTTAACTGGTGATGAACTATTGGCATGCCATTGACTGCTACTATCCCGATACCGTGTTCCATCTTTAATCATTTCAATAGTACGTGTCAATTTGATCGTAATAATATCTACAATTATAATTACGCTAATACAATATTTTCATCTTTCACCTTTAACGTTGCCTCCTGCATTATCTGCATATCGATGTTCACGTGAAGATCTGATATCACTCTTTGTATGGTGATCCGACACTGGTCGACGTTCCCGTTCATCCCTCACTGTCCGATATGGTACAGGACTCCGTTCACCTCCACGTTCATTGTATCTATAAATAGATATATCAGCGATTGTACATATCGTTCCCCTTACAAATAAATGTACATTATATACAACATACCGAGCATCCTTAGATATTCGTGGTGGTGGAACATTCGGTACTATTGCTTCCCGTCTGCCCGGCTCACGAATATCGCGTTCCCGTTCACGATTCACATACGCTGACGACTCGTACTTTGATGAACTGCCACTATTTGCTATACTATGAACCATATGACTGGGATGTCCACTCGAATGTCGTTCGGCTGGCGGGTATTCACGTTTGAACTCGGTACGTTTGGCATACTCCTCGCTACGTTTAGAATAAGCCATACGTGACTTATAGTCTTTGGATATTTCCTTTTTATTAGAAATTTCTGGTGCCGGCTCCCTGGAATATGAACGAACACTGAGCACTTACTGAATGGAACTGAACACTTTGCTAACTAGAAATGTGAATAGTTTTGTTTTTTCATGCTTTGTGTACACCTGTTCATGTGATATTCGAGCACTACGGATGTTAGCCAATATTGTACACTTGTAGTACAAGAGACGCAGATCTATACACGAGCTGAATAATATAACGATATAACAGAACAGATATTGGCGTGCAGTGGCGCTAGTAGTGATGGCAGTAGTGGATGGAATTAGTTGTATAAATACCTAGAAGACACTTCGAACCTAGGTGGTGGTGGTGTTTCTTCATAATGTCGTTCTGTCACTAGACGTTTCCTATCGTCATTATATGACGCATTCTCTCTCCGATAATTTGATGTTGATGACGAAGATGGCCGTTTGACTGGGCGACGTGCCTCTTCCAGCCGCATCTGTTGCCGGCGTAACTCTTGCTTCTCTTGCTCAAGCTTCTCACGTTCCAACCTTTGACGTTCACGTTCTAATCGCATGATCTCTACACGCTGTCTGTCGAGCCGTTCTCGTTCAACACGCAACTTCTCACGTTCCCGTTCTAAACGCATAGCTTCCTCACGTTGACGTTTTTCAATCTCGCGGGTTCTTTGCAACTCGCGACGACGTTTCTCCTCCTCGCGAAGGGCCCGCTCACGTTCACGCTGGCGTTGTCTTTCGCGCTCCTCCTATCCACAGCACAACCAGGTTTTATATATTATTCACGTATATGATATGCGGACAGGACAGTCATACCATCCTTATAATAATTAGTTGAACTCACCCGTATCTTGTCAAATGTCAGTATATCTGTTTTCCTTTCGGGACGTCGTCCCGATGACTTAGATAAACTTCTGTCTTTCCTCGCACTGCTACTACGACTGGCGTTCCGCGATTCGCGCTCTGAATCTTTATTGATGTTGTCTTTCTTAGCCTTCTATAACAAAACATGTCCTGCAGCTAGTGCCAAACACCTTTATCAACTAAATATGTATATCCTTACATCATCCTTCCGTTTGTCATTGGTGCTGACACTGCTGGCTTTCCGTTTATCACCCGACGAAGACTTGTCATCAACCGAGCTGCTCTTCATTTGTTTCGGGGGAGTTTTCTTTTTGGATTTATCGGTAGACTCAGGTTTCTTCTGTGTTGTTTTCAATGGTAGACTATGTTCAGGTCTTACCTTTAACGATAGTCAAGTTTGAAAAGTGAAATGTAATACTAAAATCTAGTAGCCCGATATATGTAATAGTATATGTGAGTATTCACCTTTGCCACACGTATTATTTGACCCTTCAATTCGGTATTGTTGAGTTTCTCTATACACAAATCTGCAGCAGCCCTGGTTTCCATGGTGACGTACCCGTAACATCTTGTACGTGGATAACGTGAACTCTGCACAACTTTAGCGCCAATTACTTTGCCGAACCGGGACAGAAGATGTTTGAGCTCTTGTGCACGAGTGCTTGGTAACAGGTTCGTAACCCAGAGACTGCGACCGGGATTACTCTTGCCATTTTTGTTGTTCTTATCCTTGTCATTTTTTGAACTATCTTTGTCGCTATAAGAAGAGATATTCATATATTTACCATTAAAAAATTCGATTCGTGTCGATATGTCGCCTGCACAAAATGATTAATGTTTAACAAATTGAACAATATGCAGCATTTATAATCCGACCATGAATACTTGGTACGTCTTTATAAATAAGTAAATGACAATGGCACAGGGCCAACAACATTGAAAACTGTGCTACACAACATCTATACTTTATCGTTCCTACAGTAAGTGAACATTATCAGCATTGAATGTTACCTGACCACAATACTTGTTCTTTCATATTATTAAATCATGTTTTTTTAATTTTTATATATATATCATTTTTAGCTGTGTGTAAAAAATCTCATCAAAAAAGCTTTGTTTAGATGTGATATGCATTATATGCAAGGTTCCTATTTGCTGTGGCGATGGGAGACATGTTGACGGAGAACGGTCGTTGGCTGGCAGTACAACCGACATCAGCATTACACGTCATTGCAGATGGGCGGGCTGTGTGCTGGTAGTGGTCTACAGTGATGGAGACCAACCCGCCGTTCAGGCTTCAGGCGGAAACTGTAGAAGCCTGCGTGCGTCCCTATACTGTAGTCTGGATGATGCCTGTATGATGAAATAGTCCACACACAGCGTGTTGTTTCACGTCACATATTCCAGTAGTCGCGTGCAAACGTGTTGTTCTCATGGAACTCATGAAGAACGTGTGACTTGAACACGTTTCATAATACAAAACTTTTTTGATGAGCAAAAACACATCACCTAACGTAATGTAATGCAACGTATTTGAACGTGAAGGTAGGTGCTGTGAGAGATCCATGTCTCGACTTCGGACACAGAATTACAGATAGAAAGGTAGCAGCGAGCGAATGGAGCTCTGCAACGAAGTGGGAGAAGTAGAGCCAAGTGTAGTGAAGCCAAACCAACCTCGCGACTGCCGTGGAAATGGACATCTCCGGAGCAGGCGCTGTACTTCCTCCCGTCTCGGTCATAGATGTCGTGTCTTCAGTTTTCGAACCACTGGTCGCTACATTCTCATCATGGTTAGCTACTTGCACTTCATCGGTGTTACCGTCCTCCTCTTCATCCTCTTCTTTTTCTTCGTCATTTTCTTTGGTTGTTGTACTAGCCAGATCCTTGGCACTATCAGAACTGGCACCGGCGTTTGTGGTTGACTTCTCATCTACATTAACAGATCGGGGGATCAATCACTTCTAATCCAATAATACTCGAGCGTTGCAAACACACTTCACAGGAAGTTATAAGTGATACAGTTACGCATTACGTACTTCATGTTCCCCGACTCCCGATTCACAAAACCGAAATGGATATGTGTACAGTACGAATATATGATTTAGAAGAATTACGTAATTAGGTTATGTGTATGCGTACAAATGAGTTATCGACTGATCTAACAGTAGTGGAATTGGTAATAGCTGACGTACAATACGAACGAAATACTGTCTTCCCGAACTGGAGCACTACGTATACGTTCAACGCTAATTACACACTTGTATTTGTTATTATTCTTATTTTCACTGGTGTTACGAGGTAGGGCATCCGTAAGTTTCCTGGAGCATGGCCACAGCACATATACATGTGACAGTCAGAATACTGGATTCACGTAATAGCATGGATAACCAAATACCTACCCAATATATTAACATGTAAAATTGAATATTTACACGATAAGTTATTACGTTAACAATTTTATATTTTTCGTCGTTTCACAGCACAATGCACATGATGCACTCGGTGTCACATTATCACCAATCCTTCTTCTATATGGTAACTCTTACACACTGGACTTCAACGTATACTTGTTTATACATATTTGTTTCAATTTCATAGTATGACAAATATAATGTAACAATGCGCGGAACAGTTAATACTAATAAATGTTTATAGAAGGATATATTATATATAATGAAAACAACTAAAAATAAATCATAATAATATCGAGGAAACTTACCAGTGTCCTTTCGAACCGATTCGATAGTGTTATCGTGTTCATCGCCCTTTCAATCAAAGTGAAAACATTCATAGTAATTACATTAATGTATATTGCAGAATTGAGACACACATTCACAAATCAACTCACCGAATTTAGAAGCATGTGTTCTTCTTCCTCTTCAATTGACAGATTTAACGGGCTCTCAGAAGATATGTTTTCACATTTCTTTGGTGTCTCATTTTCATGGGCCTGCGTATTAAATGGATATAGTAAATGTAACTCACTCTACTTCATTTCTATTATTACCCCTTCGTTATTTATATCAGATGTTTCGAGAGATGGAGTTTCTATCATCTAAAACAAATTGTCCTATTCAAGTTGCGCTGCATATAATAGTGAATTTAGCTGTATGTACGTATTGTGAAACACATGATCAAATTTTTCAACAAAATACATACCAAAACAGAAGAATCATTTCCCGCTTGTTCCACGTTGGCATCATTTTGTTCATCTAAAATATATAATAATTTAAATAATCAATACTGATTAACCAAGTGAACAACGTTTGATTATGAACGAACTGATGTATACGTACGCCAGAAACAAATGTTTAGCGCGATTTAATTTCCCGCCAAACAAATAGGGGATTGTATTACACCGACAAGAATCAATGTCAATCATTTCAATTTGATTAAGTTTTATCAAAGAAAATAAATGTAATATACGCTCAACTGAGATTTTACGTAAGAAGATGACAGTTAATCATTGAGGTAAGTGGAAATTTGACGAAATGAATACATAAATGAATATTATAACAATTACATACTAGTTGATGTTGACAGTCGTTTCACTGGCGTTTTCTTGTCACTTAAATCAAACTCATATTCGTCTGGGTTTTTACCTTCGCTTTGTAGAGCCTAAAATAATATAATTGCATGAACTAATGCTGGTAATAATCAATGTATATAATACGTACGAGCTCCATTATATGTACAGTAAATAAGTTAGGTTATAAAATATATGTAATTACGTATATTTATTTAACAGAAATTTCTATACCAATATTTCTATGTAGAGTTGCTAAGAAAATTGTAATTATTTTTAGAATAAAATTTTTGATTTAATCACAATATCCAAATGCAAAATGTGTGCTTACAGAATCATCTGAATACAGTAAATAGATAAGAATATACAATATAGAAAAACTAAGAAAACTGAAGATTAAAAACGCTAAATATCACTAATAACTGGAAACTTCATGCACATGGTCGTTTTTAGTTTGATTACTTGATTGTTTTGCATGTATCGCCATGTTTATTACAATGAGCATCTAATCAATACAACTTGATTAATGATAATCAAGTGATCAAAGAAACATATTAGAACCTGTATATTTCGTTTAATCCTATATTTAATCATGCGTATTGCTCTTCATACTGACTGCGTCATTTTAAAGTAATTAATTTTGTCAAATATCTTACCTTTTGTAATCTTTCTATCAAATTAGCTTTAACGCCCGTTTTATCCAAACCACGTTTCTCTAATTCCGCACGTAAATCTACAACACGCAAATCACACAATTTCTTCCCATCACCTTCAGTTGCCATTTTTAATGAATTAACTACGAACTACTTGTCGTATTGACTACAATAAAGGAGAACCTCCCAAAATGGCGAATGATGGCGAAGAACGTAAGCTTAGTACCAAAGGTAGACATGCGCATTATAACGTTGTCGGTCATCAAATTAATTTGATTAATTGTAAACACTAAGCAAAAATGTATATCCAGAATAATAAACAATAATGAAATTATCTATGATTCAATTCAAAGAAATGGAAAATTTACATTCACTTGACATAATTATAAGTAATTATACAATTAATTTAATGCGGTAATTTGAACTATTCTTTTCTGAAATTATTTCTAATTATTGAGTGATATCTTGGTTCAGCAACTAAAATGTGTGTACTATAAAGGATCTCAAAATTTAAAATAATCCAATTCACTAATAATTAAAATGTGGATTTGGATATTGAGAAATTGATAAATATCTAAAAACTTATGTTCGTATTATAATCAGTGTTGAATCCAGGGAGTGACTAGGAAGGAATATTTCTCCGGTGTAAATATTTGTGTTTTTAACTATTTTATGATTGTTTGACCCATTATTGTATCGTGCTGGTATTATAAAGCAAGATCTTCAAAAAGATGCTATTTAATTAATTGACTGATTGACATGATTAAAATGCTACTAATATATATTCTAAAGATCATTTATATTATATATTTTTAATACCCAGAGATACATGTTAAATCTTTAGCGATAAACAATATCGTAATAAATCAGTACTACCAAATATCTACGCATCCTAGCAAAACTCTGTCTTATTAATTTCAAGTAAAACCTTATGTATTTAAACGTCATTTGACACAAAATGATACATAAGGAAGCATCAAGTAATCCTAATAAATCGTATATTAATTATGTATACATTAATTAATTAAATGAGATAGAAAAAGCCGCATACGTAGTAAATTAGTACACACAACATAAATGGATGTTTTTTAAATCCAAATGACGGAATAACGAAAAAAGAAATTCTGTAAAAAAATGCGACAGCAACATGGTGGCGCCACTGTAGAACTGATTAGAGCATTTCTTCTTCTTAGTATGAACGTGAAAAGTTGTTGATACAATATTTGTACAATAGGTGATTTTACAATTACGTAAAATTGCGTTTTGTCTCTTCTAGTACATATTTTACATTTTTCTGTTTTTCAAAATTTTGTTTACGTACAATATATTATTTTAGTTTTTCATATTTTTGATTTGCATTATTTTTCGAAACAAAGAAACATTGTACCATAAATGTGCAAATATTGATTTTAATTTAATTTATCCATTTCTTGCCTGTTATGGTTTTCGATATTCTAACAAAGAGCTATATGCGGGTTTCAGTATATGTATTATTATAAATGAACATTACATATACATTTATATGTTTTATTTAATTCAAAATTAAAATAACATTTTGTTACATACTTACAGATTAATAATAGCAATTCTAAATAATTATATATACTTGAAATTATTATTCGCGTAAGCATTTGTTATTATCGATAACTAATTTTTAATTTCTGAGAATTTTGCATCGATTTTCCTCAACTAATATTCCAACTCTTTTGAAGACCAATTTGTTTTATCACATTTTTTATTAATAACAACTATCACTTCTCCGATAGAACTTACATTGAAATAAACAATATTCTATATAAACATTTTTGACATATCTATTAATAAAAATAACATTATCTTACGCTATTTACATACATAAGCAAATTATATAAAAATATAAATTTGATCACAGAAAACAATCTTAAAATTTGTAATCAACTGAAACAGACGGGACGAATGTAGCACTATACTAAATTTTTGAACAACAGTGTTGTTCAGAAGTATCATAGAAACTTAGAGATTATTTCAGAAATGATATAAATATAGTATACATATACAAGCAATATCGATTCTCATTCCATTGTTATCCCTTGAAGAAAATTATTTTTCTACGCCTATGTAATTAAAAAGAGAAAAAGGAGAAATACAAGAGGTTTACTTAAAGTATGCAGAAGGTCGCCTTCTTTGAAATAAAATAAAACAATTTTTCGCTGTTTTGTTCTTCATAAATTGTAGTATCTATCCGACAACATTCCGGCCACTGGCGCACTCAGTTGTTATTTTTGACGTCACTATATCATCATGCGCATGCGCACCAACAGTGCCCGGGTCTTTGTAGTTGATGTGTCTGAAATCGTCAATATTTATAATTAGTAATAATATTTATACAACTATAAATAATATGGTATAATAAGACAATTTCAAGGGCGCCGTGATTAAACTAAGTAAAATATTTACTGATTTCTAGTAAGTTATACACTACTTTCTATCTTCTAACTATTAATATCGAATTAAAACTGTCTAACTTTTCCGACTTGGTATTTGTCTCTTTTGGTTCCCAAGAATATAATATTAATTTGATTATGGTATATGTATTAACTAAAAATGTCCAGTGTGATAAACTTACAAATATGGCAGTGACAATTTGCATCTTTTTGCTTCAGATGTTAGGAGCCACAATCCTCGCATAAGACTAGCTCCAATTTCAAAAAGATGTTTCGTATTTATTGCTTGACCCTGAAAGTAATCAATCGTGGATTATAATAAATGTTAAGTATCATGTTAATAAAGTACCGGACGTACTTTGTACGGCCCCTGATCGAAACCACAGTAAGTACACTCAACAGTATACGAACATTTGACGCCAAACTCCCGCCAGATCGTAACTCGTGCCGTTCTCTCACGATTCTTTTCGACAGTGAATTTGCAGGATTTAAGAGAAAGTGCTTTGGCACTATCACCCAATACTGTAGGATAATGCTAAACAAAAACATACGGCATCAGGCCAATGGCCAAGAAACACAACTAACTTCAAAGAAGTGTTATTTGATGAGTGAAACATATTTCTTACAATAATTCTGCTCTCCAAGAGTCTACTCTGGTTTTTTCTTATTGAACAAATAAAACAAATCTCGTGTAATCAGTGCAAGTGAGTAGAGTTACAAAAAAGATTAAATAAATGTAGGTACCATGTACTCCTCAATGTTGTCCGTCAGACGGCGGTCGCTCTTTTTCCAGCTGGCCTTATTTGAACATCCGTATAAGAAGAAGTTCCTCTTACGACTATGTCCGTGGTAATCAAGGTAGAGTGACACGTGCTTTTTGTATTCTTGCACAAGTCTCTGTATCATGGCCTGTGTCCAATAAACAAACAATGTACTCTCTGCTGTTTGTTTGTGTTGCATTACATTCCTTAATCAGAATACGGGCCAGAACGAAGTGTTTTACAACAAACATACATACTGAACATGAATTCATTTCTATATATGATCTTTCAAATAAAATGCTGTTATAAAAAACATCGGGCAAGCTAAAGGATACAAAATGAGATGTCATTTTTTACCTTGACATAGAACACTTCTGGATGACGAACTGCATCAGGATTTCGCCAGCAGCGATTCAGATCTTCGGTTGTTAAGCCACATCGGTAACTATACAAGA
>JAGJTL010000719.1:2358787-2371874 GCA_022063505.1 Calosoma granatense
AATTTCATTTTTTTCAAAATTGAAATTTCATTTTTTTCAAAATCGAAATTTCATTTTTTTCAAAATTAGAATTTCATTTTTTTCCAAATTTGAAATTTATTTTTTTCAAAAATTGAAATTTATTTTTTTCAAAATTTGAAAGTAGTAGTACGTAGTTTATACTTCATGATAAAAAAACAAACCTCTCGAAATTCACAGTCAGCTGAAATATCTAAACTTCTGAGACATGTTTTGAGCAAGTTTTATTCAATGACTATAGCCCCGGAACAAACTCCTTCATTTTATGCAGACGATGTCATGTTGGCGGCCATCTCCAGAGAAGTGCTTCCAAGACAGGCTCAGGTATGGCACGATCGTTTGAACCAGTTCGGACTGCGCCTGATCATCAAGAAAACTGAATACCTGGAGACCACCCTAACACCGGACACAATTCAGATAAACGGCAAGCCACTGGTGAAGACGGATGTCTTCCGATACCTGGGCTCCTATTTACAAAGCGACGAGAGCATTTCCAGCGACACACGGGCCAGAATTAATGCAGCCTGGATGAGATGGTGTGCTTTGTGACAAGAAGATGTCCATAACGCAAAATCGAAAATCTACAAACGGGTAGTCCGCCCAGTTGCTCTGTACGGAACAGAATGTTGGCCAACCACAGCAGCTGCCGAACGTCAATTGCACGCTATGGAGATGCGCATTCTTCGGTAGAACATCAAAAAAAAAGTTGTATATAATCCTCTACATTTCAGACTAGTCGATTACTCGAACGAGAAAGTAAGATAAGAAAAGTGTTCATTCCCAATATGCTTGTAAAATACAGAGTGAAACTGTTCTTCTGCATAATCAAATCAAATGCAGTTTTAAGTAGAGTAGCCATTTGCAAGCAATATTCTGCCCAAGATCAAACTGGCTTATAGCAAAGTAACATTTTACTTGTTATTTCGTTCGAAATAGATATATCCCTTTAAACAATACATCATGCTTGTCCTCGTAGGTCACGTGAAGGATGGAATTGATATACAGAGAAATTAGAACACAGACATCGGTTTAGGTTTATTTTCTTCTTTTATTTTACATTCTTCAATTATTTGACACATAACAATATGCTCTACGGATCATTGCTCAAATTATTAATTGGTAAGACAGGGATATTAAAGGGTAAAAGGAAAAGGTGTTATTGAATGTGAATACTAACAGATATGTCAAGTAATTACGTATAGTATTATTGCTATTATATGGAAGAGTAATATAGAATAAATAGGATATTAATGTCAGGTACAAATGAAAAAAACAAAACGTATGTTCTAGGAAACTATTGGTTTATTCGTTGATAAATATATAACACGAGATGAATAACATGATCGGGTATTTAATTAATTGATTAATAATATGTATAATGCCTTTGAAAATATATTACACTAAAAATTATAAAACAGCTCGTTAGGTATAGCTGTACGAAAGATGTAGGCTTACCATTATTATATATTAAAATGTTATGTTTGTTTGTTTTTTTTTTTCGTTAATTTTTTTCTTCATTTATATATAAAACATGTGAAATTGCAGAAAACACTAACAGTTTAACAATTTTGGACCTCTGAATAATATATATTTATATATTATATGTAAGGTGCACCATTACGCTATCACCACCAGTTTATAGCCACTGATTTATCAACTAATAGTGTTTATTTTTGTTACTTACTTAGAATTATGTATGTATGTATGTATGTACGTTGGAAACTTACATGTAAGTACAAGGTTTTATTATTATGTATTATTATTATTATTCATGATAATATGAGAACTGCATTAGTGAGAACAGAAAGGAACGATGGTCATTTGAATTATAATGATTGAATATTTTACTTTATTCTGTATGTATGTGTTAATTAGTTTCATCCGAACATCTACTTTATATAGAGCCCTTTCTGACTTTTAATTCTACATTGGCAACACATTAACAGTGATAGTATATTTTGGTTCAAATCTTTGACAGTTGTATGTTTCCTGGTATAATTTGTATACTTCAATTACTAATAGTTTTGCTAAATTAATATATGTATGTATGTATATATATGTTATTCCAGAAATGATAACATACCCTATATATTCCCATACCTAGACCTATATAGACTTGTGTTCCACTTTCTTGGTCTGCAGTATAACCGTATACATACTGCCATTGAACTAGCAACACTTCATACCACTAACACTACAATTGTCAATAACATGTTGCATGAAGATATCATCCTCCTATTTTATACGTACATATGTTGTTAATGAGATATTTTAGAATTAATTGCATTTCATATTCTAGATATTCCGGTCAAACATAAATCAACCAGTAACAGTCAACTATTTAAAATGTTCTCTATTTAGTATATTATATATATATAGTATGAGCACTAAACCTATGCACTGATTATGATGTTACAGCAGTTCACAAGTCTATCGCACATAAACTCGTTTATCCTTCAATCATTCAGTATAAATAATGTTTACATATCTTGTTGTCTTAAAGCTATATCAAAATTGTAATGTAGTATTCATAACAATGCTCAAACTTAACGTTAACTTACTGAGCTTACGTTTTAAATTCATATAATATATGTGTATATACTTAGATCTTTTAATTGAAATCGTCATATAGTAAATAATTAAACTTTAGCTTAATATAAGAATCACTGCGTATAATAAGGCCAATTGCAAATTCTATAGCAGAAGTAAGAAGTACCGAATCTTCGTTATTAACAGTTCTCAAATAACGCTTATTTATGTATATGTATGTATGTACTTACTTTATATATTGTATAGTTATATTTAAACTATTAGTAATTGTCTTATGAAATGTATGTATACCTAATAGAAAAACAAGACAACACCAATACTTGTGCTTTCAATCAAATATCTGCATCAGGCATTCACAACACTCGTCTCATACAATGATGCACTCTTGTTATTAAGCTAACAGTGCCCATTCCAAATCATACATTAACTGAACAGTAAGGCTTTGGAACTACTGAAAACTACTAACTAATTCATATGCATTCACTACATATGTATGTATGTATGTACTGAATAACTCACATAACTTGTTAGTGTATGTTTCTACATAAATATGTAAGAAAATGTATTCTGATAGTGTTTTGGCGTTTACATCTAGTTTTTAATGTAAAATTACTCTTTCTTTCAAAGACGCACTGTTTCATTTATAAAATTCAAGATGCATCTAGCATATTTCATTGTGATGTGATTAGGAATTTCGCTAAAATCCATAGCCGGAATGCATACCTTTATTATACACAAAAATAGAATATAGTACCTTCAACAATGGTGTTTAGTATTTGTATAGGCTTTCATTGTAAGTGCCTACAAAAATATCCTTACTTGCTTACATTGTTACATGTTTTCAGTTAAACATTGTATCAACACAATACTGTAATGATGTATGGATATATGTGTGTGTATGTATGTATATGTGTGTGTACGGTTATATGCTTGCAAATGTGTATATATCAGTATATATACAAGTGTTCTCCAAACTATCAGATATAGAGAATTAACATGAAATTACAATATTTTCTTCCATTTTAGAGGAAAACTGTAAAAAAATAAATTGTTGAGAATTAAAAGTTATAGAAGATTATGTGTTTTTATTAAAATGTTATTGTATATTGAGTAAATTAATTTAAGAATATTGCATTTTGATGACAGATCAGGTTATATAACACTGTGTTTTGATTATTTGTTTATTAATTCCCTATGAGCCAGATTTCAAAGGACACGCTGTATATGTATGTGTATGTATGTATGTGTATGTGTGTATGTATATGTATGTGTGTATGTATATGTATGTATGTATGTATGTATGTATGTATATATGTATGTATGTATGTATGTATGTATGTATGTGTGTATGTATGAGAAAACCGACAGGTGCATGAAGGTGAAGAATAGTCTTTCATATATAGATAGTTTGAGCCTGATACAAGATAGAAGAAACACACTAAGAAAATATAAGGATAATGGACAGATTTCCTAGACAGTGTTTCCATTTAAATTAATTCCGTATTCAGTTTTAGTCTTAAAACTTTCTTTAACTATTTATAGTTAATTTCAATTTAAATCATTTGAAGAAATTATACCGAGCGATACTAGTTAATAGTTTTCCTGAGGATTATAAATTTATATTTGAAAATAAATAATAATAAGCAAATTATAATAAGGTGAAATGAAAACAATAAATAAATATGATTAACAAAAATGTATATAAATTAATAAGAAAAACAAATGCATACATTAAATAAATATAAGTGTAACATAAAGCGAATTATAATATAATACTTGCAGGGATTAGTATCGTAACGACAAGAAAATAAAATTGAGTGTCCAAAGAATTGAGTTAGATGCACCCATAATTATAGTTCAGCAAATGAATGATACCATTTCGCTTATTATAGACTGATATCCGGTTCATGTAGACACTCACTAAGATAAACTCGTTCATCTCCAGGATATTTCGTAAATTTCGTGAAGACGCAATTACTTTTTACCTATTATATTATATTAACTACAGTAGTCAGTGAAATTTCGTAATAACCTAATTTGAAAAATGACTAATACTGCATACATAGGTTAAGGCTTTTCTAATTTTCTTTATGTATAGTCGTCTTCTTGTAGCTTCGAATTTTCTTCATATTAAAATATCAACCAAAGAACAGTACATATCATATCTAACACTTTCACACTGCAATTACCTCGGTATTAAATTGATAATATTAAACATATTTCATGATAATTATTTTTTAGTTCTTTTTCTATATTTTTTTATAAAGAAAGAAAATTTGAAGCTACATTAATGAATGTATGTTTCATTTGAATACGTCATATTCATATTAATGTATTACTATATGTATCTATTTAAGTTACGCATTAAAATTTCCCAGAATACTGCATCTATGTCAGCTATCGACAGGTGGGAATGCCGAATGATCAGCTCTGGGTTGTCGCAGGGCCGGCTTGCATTGTTTTACTTAAGGGTGGGAGAGTTGGTCCAGGCCACGGGCACGCTGGTGGCACACTACGTGCCTGCTGTAGGCCGGCGGCTGATTCAGGGTGCAGGAAATTACGTCGTTGTTCCATTTTTTCAGCCTGCAAACACAAATCATATTCAATATTATGTAGTTATGTGTATGTATGTACGTTATTTAGTAGAACATTAAATCAAGACATGTATAAAAACTAAATATCAGACTGTCATAACTAATCAATTAGTTAAGAACGAGAAGAAAATAACTGAAATTATATTGTAGAACACGAAGAATTTTAATCAACAATAAACAATTTTTCAAAACGACTCATTACTGGTTTTATCTAATTTAATCCAATTTTCCACTGAAATTACCAGACATGTTTATATTTTCATCTAATTTTGAACATTATGTAAAGGAATTGACAAATCTTCCTCCTACGTAGTCAGTAATCAAATTATGTGACATAACCACAAATAGTCAATATCTGGGTTTGTTCTTCAAAGCAGTAACCACATGAATTTACTTCACAATGATGTTACATTAACTACAAAACAATTTGACATTTATTTGTCTAATTTCATACTACGTATTCGAAAGATAATTGTATATTACAAATTGTTTGATTTATCACCTTTGTATGAGAAATTAAGGATGAAACATATCTACAACTGTAATGTATTATTCAAATACATGTATCAAATATTTACTGTTATTATCATTAACCAGGTTATGGGCAAAACAATAATATATTTCTTTTTAACGAAAATGTAAGGTTATCGGCGAGACTTGAGCGTGAAGCGTTCTCTACCTACGAAACTAGGATCAATAAATTCTTCATTTAAATGATGTCCAAATAGTGACGCACATCTTTGACTTCGTAGAGTAACGGATTCACGAAGTTTGCTAACGCAACGTCATTGATTTGCTAATAGAACCGTATCAATGAAATTCGCGTAATCAAGGAACATGACAATATCGATTTGCGATTAGAAACGATGCAACACAAATGAACTAGTTTGGAAAGCGAAGAGATAGAATAAAACAATTACTTTTTATACCTGTACAGCTATCCTAGATGCAATTAGATCTGGCAATAGCTCTATTTGTTCTTGTAATGCAGATAGTTTGTCTTCTACTGTTGTTAACCTGTCTTCTAGTGCATCTTGTCTGGAGCTCATATCCGAAACTATTTCATACACTGTATTTTGAGTCTGAAAACATTGACGAACAATGATAGAATGTCAGCCATTGTCATTACTTCTCTTTTGAGAAATAGCAAAATTAGGGTAATATCTAAGAATTAGCCTTATATCTTTCAACGTGGTTCCATAAGACAAATGTTACATTATTCCATGGTACAACTACAAGTAAAATAGGAAGTATGATTACTGAATCTAAACTGAGATTAAAGCAAATAATATCGAATTAGAAAACTTATTCATATTATAAACAAAATGTTGCTATTCACATTCCGTTTCAATATTATTTATTTTAATCGCAAATTCAACGTGTTCTTTAATGCACTATCCATCTTAATTCTACAGTCTACATTCTTATCAATAGTAATAATTTCAGTAAAAATATATAATTATAAATCAGCGATTCGAATTGTACCGGAACCGGAGCCAATACCGGCACGAGCTCAGACCATTTTATAATTCGTGAACCGGAACTGAATCGGAACAGAAAATTTAACCGAACAGACTGTTCTAAACTGGTTTGAATTGGTAATTTTAAATATTGTGTATTTTATAGTTAGATGAAGAATACATAACTGAATTTGATTTTTAAAAATTTGTATTTTAAAAAGCACTGAATCGCAACCGGAATAAAATCGTTTTCATTAAACCGGTTCATAGTGTAATAATAAAAACATCGAACCAGAACGGAAAGTGAAAAGAGAACCGGAACTGAATCGTTATTTCTTACTATTAGAGTCCCTGCTTATAATTAATTACCTTAGCCATATCTGTAATAGTATTAGCATTATCCATAAGTTTTCTTTGGTCCATTTTTACTTTTCGTAACCTGAAAATAAAATAAGAAATAATGAAACATTACCTTCTGCAATACAATCAAACTGAATTATGCATTAATAAAATATGATGAGACATGTACTTCGAATAAGTTTGTTATTGCTACTTTTAATAATAATTTTCTAAATCAGTGAATATTAGCCTGTCAAAATTGAAATAGAAAAATATAAAATGATTATTTTCTGCACAGTATGTATCGGAATATGCAAAATATATATTAAAATGTAAAAGTACCATTATTTGCTGTTCGTTTATTTTTGTAAGTAAACTTTATTTATTTAATTTAAAATATGTACATTTTTCTTTAAATAGCACCTACTTTTAAATAAATAAAATAAACCTGTACGTACACAATTGCTTTGAAAGAATTTTATACTTACGCGTATATAGCTAAAAGAAATTTTCTTTGATGTGTTCTAACCCGTCCTGGATTCACACGTTTTACAAGTCTAGTATGTTTGTATATCAACCATGTTTCCCGTAGTACATTTGCTGCGGCGTTCTTTAGCTGTAATAACATTAACAATTCATTATTTCAATTCAATCACCGGATATATGATACGTTTAAAGTTATATTATTGACTGAAATACAAATATGTATGTATATCGCTTAGTACACAAGATACTTACTCTCTTTGTTAGTTGAGTATCCATCATAAAATTATGGACATGTTTCTCAGCTCTAGTTAATTCTAACTTTCTTGATACTACTGCTACGAGTAACGCAGTACATCCGGCTCCCTGGAAAATATAATATACAATTCAGTGCGAATAGAATCTTTCGAATTAAATATATAAATATTAGAATGGACATGAAATGAATGTATTAAGAATATATTGCAAAATACAGTAATTGAATAAAGCACCTTAAATTTAATATTCATAATTGCATAATCCTGATCATAACACTATCGTATCGTTAAATCGCCAACTGGTACATACTACCTATTGACGTAACATGTAACATACATAATCAAAGGTGATCGACCAATTAACAACACAATGGATATTGAATATATTATTCACTAAATATCTTTGTTATTGTAAACCAATAGGGATTTACTGACCACGATGTTAATGAATATCTATTGTACTAAATGCGCTGAAATATTGAAACAGTATCTTACCATGATCCCTGTACTAACAGCAATACCCCTGCCACAATAAGTGTTCGGTACAATGTCCCCGAAACCAACACTGAGAAACGTAATGGCTATCAACCACATTGCGTTTAACAAATTTGCATGTTCTTCATCGTGAAATCTGTAAAATAAATTCCAACGTGTATTAGAATGTATGCTGAATAAATGATCTCTAGTTTCCTAAAAGATGCTCATAGATATTGTATGTAAAAATTATAAAGAAAATTATAAAATATATTATTCAATTCATATCAATTTAAGGACCCCCCCACACACAGAAAGTATATTATTAATTCGAAATTATTCTGTAGGTACTTTCTTTTTACGATTTTACGAAAATATAAAACGGAAAGGGGTAATAACTTTTTGTTAAGAAAATGATATCAAGTCAGTCATCTATAATCCATGATGAAATAAATCGGTACATTTGTCTGTTTTTGACACAATCATTTCCATATTTTTGTAATAGAAGGGCGTATGTTATTCCTCCTGAATTTACTATTCTCCAACAATTCAGAGAACTATATTTCACGTAGTCTTAACCTGGCTTTACGCCGGACTACCTTTTGTTTTTATAGGTAAGGACAAAACACAGATATTGGAAAATACATTTTTCTGCTTCTATGACATAACTTTCAGAAAGCTACATTATAGTGTGAATAATTATGCAAATAACTAGAAATGCTTACTACAGATGAAACGGAAGTTTTAACGGTGGAGATATTCTGGGTTGCAAAGAAATGCATTAGTGTTCTTGGAGAATGTATTCTCTAGAACAGTGTTTCACAAACTTACAACATACGTGTACCTCTTTTAAGACGTTCACTTTAACAGTGTACCCCAAATTTGATAAAAACATTTTTAAATATTTCTTATTAGGAATACTTATGCAGAAAATAAGATATTATTTCTGTCAGCTAAAACATCATAAAAAACATTGTACCCTCGAAATGTTTTTGTGTATGAAGTTTGGAAAACACTGCCCTTAAAACCTAGAAGAATGTTATTTATCTCATAGCAAGTATATCACAATATTATTACATTAGTTGGAGACATTCTTTCTTGCTTTGCATTTTATTTATCAGGTTTATAAAATCTGTGTGAATAAAATACTGTATAATAAACAAATAGATCGTATGACAAGCAATTGAACATACAATCATATTTGAAGAAAATAAAATGAAAATCTTCACAGCAATAATAGAAATTTCATACGTATCGTATTCTTTAGAAGGATTAATCTATTCAAGGTAATATATTTGAGAAGAGAAATAACAGATATCTACGTTGAATATAGATATCTTGGAGTATATTTCCAAGTAAAATGAGACGTGAAGTTACTATATTTCAAGAAGAATAAGAATAAATGCGCCGATAGATACATATATCTTTCACTAATGGTTTTGTTATTTGGATTCTTTGATTGATCACTTGATGGCAATAAAATATATTTCATGAAATTAATCATATTAAAAAACATAAATAAAAATGCAATTACGCTCAGCTGTACAGTATAGTGCAATCATATTTTACGGACATTTTATATTAATTAAACCATGAGTGAATTATTTACTATAGTAATCCGAGGGATCTCGAGTGGAATTAAAAAAATTATGTAAACTGTAGACCAGTGTACGAAGTATCTATTGAAAAATATCACAAATATATTATATTATCTAGACCAGTCATCGATCCATTCCGTCAATGGTTTAACGAGGTTTTGTTTCAAAAACAGACTGGTCATTCCTTTGTGTATTATAACAAACTAGTATATAAGCCCATCTACGAAAGGCAATTCAGTATTTCCACATGATCACAGAATCTTACCGTTAAATAATCCTATTAGATTCATTTGAAGGAAAATCATTAGATATTTCAGTACTATATCCCATTTTAAATTACACGAATATTCAAGTGATAAATAATTAAAATTTACCATAACACGCTTTATTCTTTTAAAACAAATAGCTATTTGTTTTTCTTAGGATATATTTTGTGTTTAATGGCATTTATGGTATCACCGTTAACATTTTTTAAAAAAGAAAATTCTATGACATTTGTTAATAGGATTTTTATTATCTAAAACTTTTATTTGAAACTTTTTTCCATATCTCTTCTTATACTTATAATGTCAAAAAATTTATATATGAGCCTATTAAACTTTCTCTTCCGGTTTTATACAAATATTTATTAGCTTTACGCCTATTGAAAAAATTTGAATTATTCTATCTGGAATTGATTATCAGATATTGATAAAAAAATTTCCTCTTTTTTCCATTAATTGGGGATGGAATTCCCGGATGTCTGATTTTTTAGCATTTACTTACTTAGTCCTTCTATATATTCTATAACATTTACAAATTTCAATTTTCTAAATCGTCGGAAAGACACAAACTTGATGTGGACAGACAAACATACATCCTTAAGGTTATATTAATATAGATTATATAATCTATTTAGTGACAGTTCACGTTTATAAAAAGAAAACATGTATAATCATGAATAAACATGCGTACCTCTCGCACTGTCTGAGTGTCCAGCTGGCGATAATCCACAACGATACCATGAACACCAAGAGCACAGTGCCTGGACATATCGTCATCAGTGTTTTGAGGACGAAACGCGTGTTAAAGTTGATCCTGTTAAGTGCACCTATACTTCGTGACGAGGCATCAGTGAAGAGTTTACTGTGCAGCAACATCACGCGACATATCAGGTAAAGCCGGAGGAACATTGGCAACGACAACGTCACATCGTACGGCACCCACTTGGATCCAATGTCGCCGTTCTTGTTTGCTAATTTGGTGGTCCACAGAAAGTAGTATTGTCCTGGGATAGGATGTACCGCACATATTCCCAGTTCCATCGAGATCTGACAGGAACGCTGCCACGTCATCGCTATACGCCAATCGTCGGCGCAATTATCTATCATAAAAAGCTACGACAAAGAAACGAATTAATCATAATAATGTTATATATAATAAGAATTAAGTTATTCATTGACAACCATAACCAGAATAATACATTTATGAACACATTCAAATCTTCGATCTCAGAATAATTTGTAATCAGAGAAAGAAAAAATATTCTCATTTTGAATTTATTATTAACAAATATAATATCCAAACAGTATTCTGTTATTATTATTATCATCAAGCCTCATTATTCTACGCCAAAAAGAACGAGACAGCAGGAAATATAAGTTCATACTAGAACGCATGGCTTCTGATAATTGTTCAGCGCACTTTTCCTTAAATCTACCACTGCAATTTATGTAATGTAAATGAATCCACAACGACAATGGACTTGAAACTTTGCACGTATCTAATTACGAGTACATTTGATAACGTTGCAGCAAAATAACAATCATGGAAGTGTGTATCTTCCTAACTAGATTTCCTTGAATCCGTGTATGTGCGTTATCCTGGTATAAATAAAAACCTAATTACATTTTGTGAGTTCATGTCCTGGCAAATAAATGTTACTATGCCAGTTCTCCGTCTCGTACTCCAATCTTAATGAGAAAGGAAAAACGAATTTATCCCACAAATTTTATAAAGTACAATCAAACATGAACAAATATTACCTAATTGAATATAGGATACAATTAATAAAATAAGTTTTTTAAACTTAATTTCTTTTATAAATTTATCTACATTTTATTTACCTCAGGTAAAAATCTAATAAACAGTTAATGAATGAAAACGTTATATTTGTTAAAATATAAATTTTAATTGAAATTGAATTTTTAAAAAGTACCACTCATTCGTCTCGTGAATGTAAAATTTCTAAAAAAAACTGAAAACATTTTGTGTTCATATTTCGCTCATACATTTTTAAATGTCGTTAATTTTTTTTTTTCAATAAAAAAACGGGAAAACAACTATTTTAACGTGTTATAATTTTTATTTCTCCAAGTTGGTACATGAACACGATCAATAAATTCGCAGAGTCCGGCCACCATGCCGACTCGTCGCTAACATTCATATGTTGTGAAACAAAATCAGGCCCGGCTTGACACTTTTATGAGATTAGATGACAGATATCACAAACAGACATAACAAGGTTGCAAGAAAAACAAACAAATAATACAATAACAAATATACACGGAAGTACAGCAGTATAATGCGAAATTAATTAGTACATTTTAGTTCTGATACGAAATTGCTGTAATTGTTCAGAAATAAATAATTACTTAGCATGGCAATGTCATATGTGCAGTATTTTGTTTCAGAACGGGTGGTATTCATATAATAATTAAACTGGATACTTTATATATATTTTAGAAGAAACTCACGTGTATAAGGAATATTTTTCATGTTTGATACACATATATGCAAATTAATTACTTAGATATAATTAATTAAATTTCTATATAATTTTACATAAATTACCGCTATCCTTACATTACATGATAATTATTTAATCAATTAGTAAAAGTCATGAACAATGAGATACTTTCATACTAAATTTTGGAATTATAATTCATTATAGGATGAACTCTCAGTGTAATACGCAAAAGGACCAATTATAAACCAGGTGACAGTTTGCGTTGTATTACACAGGGAATACAATGTTAATTTTTTTTTTACTTGGCAATATTATATTTCCACTAAATGTCAAAGGAAAAATGTAAATGCTACAGTTGTACACATTTATAAACTCTAGTATAAATCTCCAGACTAATATTTGTCAATTTAGAAGATATAAAAGTATGCAATTTTAATATCAGATAAGTTTTTTATCCCAATCGCTGGACACTTAAGGCTGTGATTGTAATATGAAAGAAAATATGAAATTGTATCTTTTTTAAAGTAAATCCCTATTCAGCGTTTTTATAATTATGTCATCAGGGTAGCGAGATATTTTCATCCCA
>JAGJTL010000719.1:2390985-2404095 GCA_022063505.1 Calosoma granatense
ATAAGTTTGTTATACTGTGTTGTCCTGCCCACCGTTTTAACGTAGGTCACTGTGTCACTGGTGATCTCGGTAAAAGCTCTCTTTAGCCTGGTACGTCGTGCTTGCGACATCGTTTGTGGACACAGCAATACTCCCGGCCCCTGCGGCACATACCCTATCTTATTAAACCATTTCACATACCCAACTCTCTTCTACTATCATGTCTCCATCGTTCTCCTCTAATACCTGTCACACATAACCGCAATTCCTATACACCTCAACATTTATCCACTATCATTTACAAAATACTATCGTGCTCCTATGTGTTTGTGGACATAGTCGTACGTACGTCACACAATTCTCGTACAAAACTAAAGCGATGCAATGTGTCACAAGAATTCATAATAATTGAATGTGCTTCATTTCATGAAGTGCGAAATATAGTACCTATATGCAGTGTAACAATATTTATTAAATGTAATCAGAATATAAACATCACTCAGTTCCGCAGAGTTTCGAGTGACTCACTCTAGTGCAGTGTTTAACAAATAAATTATCTTCAAATACAAGTGTAACTTCCACAAAAAACAGTAAATAGACAAATAGATTACACAAAATATTGAGCAGTAATAGAATGTGAGTGGATAGTAATGTGTTAATCATGGATATAAGAATGCATAACAAATCTGACATTATGAGTTGCTTTGTGCATATGATAAATACGTAGTATATTACCCGACGGATAATACAGTTAGCGCGTGCCATGAATTTCAATTCAAGATAAATTGATTTATCGTCCAGTAATTTGTCACATTATACACCACAACAATAACACATAATTGTCAATCATTACCAATTATACTTAAGAAATTGTATCTTGACATTATTAATTTACTCTGTATAATATCACTGTCATTCAACGTGATTTGTATATTTAAAGATTTTGAAACTTATTTTGAAATAAGTTGATTATAATTTCATATAATGAACAAACACGTTTGACGTATATTTAAATTAATGTTAACAGTTTATATTATAAATAACTTGAAAGTAGATACATTTAAATCATTATAGTTATTAGATGCAATATCTAATATTAATACTTTATGAATAAATAAACATATGTCTTAGTTCTTCTTAATTTTAGCAGTCAGCATTGTATATTGATTTAGGCACATATGCAACCAGACATCGTTTTTGGTGAGGTAACGAACTTATTAATATAACATGGCTGAAATTATTACAGGCTGATAAATTAGGCTTTTTATCTGTGGGCAGAATTATTTGAATGTGCGACTACGTTTTCTATTTTGTGCATTTGCTTAGCATCTTTTGATTTTCTTCAACAGAATGGTGATCTCATAAAACAATTTTTATTTCTTCAGTTTTATATTCAATTTTTGAAATACTTTATCCACAAGTTGACAAACATGCCATCATTAACCATTGTAGTTAATGTGATAGTACTTAAATTTCACTTTGATAATCCTAAAAGTATATACAAAATTTCTTTGTAGAACATTGTCAGTTCTAAAAATGCTGTAACCAGTGTACCTAACGGCATAGCTCTTTGACAGGACGTTGATGAGCTTAAAAAATCATCAGAGCTTCAAAAAACAACTGTATAAACGCACTGAATGAAACACGTCCAGTCATTATATAAATCATTACTTTTTCATATTTAACCACATCTAGTATCGATATTGCATGTATAGAATATGTTATCTCCGTGCAAATAACTTCTTTTGATCATTGATTTAAATGCAAAAACCAAAACCCGTTTGTAACAAAACAATAATTATATTGTGATAATGAAGGTCGCAAGAGAACTGTCATAATTGAAATTTTACGCTTGAATACAATTAAATTTCAAAGTAGGCCAGAATTTCGTAAAATTGTAATTAACAGCAAGAAGTTGATTTTAATTAACTCTTATTATATCATTTGCATTATATTTAAAAATTTTGTTTTCAATTTGTTGCATAATTAACTAGTAATTATTGTTTGTTATCTTACTGATAGTGAATAACCTAGTAGAAACAATTAATAAGCAACACACCAGTAAGCATTATCTTTTTCAAAAACATTGACATGGAAATAAACATTTTATTTCCTTAAAATTTCTAGATCATTCAAAATACCTAATTCACAAATCCTATGGATGATACTAAATGGCTTAAGCAATTTCCATCATTCACATATGCAATTCGGCTAATAACTCCATTCGTTTTTTAGCAATTAACAGGCTGGAATAAATATAGAGGCCGAGTAAAATTCAATTTTATTTTCAATTTATACATGGAAAAGTTTTTCGATGTCATACTGATCGATACCAGCCTTGTTACTACCGTATAACCTTTTTACGAATCTATCAACTTCATAGTTTGACTTTATTCTTTACTTTCCTATTCCAATAGTTTGTTTTATTTTACCCATCCACCAACGTGGTATACCAACATTGTCAAACTGACACATAACCTTCTGTTTATATATCATGTTCCAAAAAGGGTTTACTAGTCAAATAGTTCAATGTACACTTTCGTCAAAATTTCGATCAGAAAATATTTTATCTACGGGTTGACCAACGTTTTAAAGTAAATTCACTTCATTCAATATTCTATGTAAATGTAGGTATAATAAGGAAACGGCAGAAAAGTGTTCATCGAAATCTTCTTTGAATATGAAATCTGATTTTACTCATATTTATTCTTTACACTCTAACACTGAAATATGTTTAGTCTAATCTAAATAATAAGCTAATTTTATTTATACTAAATATACTTGCGGATATCATGTGGTGCATCTGACGTGTTGCTATTAAATTTTAGTTATATAATCTCGGTATCCGCAACAGAAACGTGTTGTTGATTGTCTCTGCTTTTTGCCTACGTTTCGTCCTTTATCAAGCAAGAAAATCAGCTGCGACAGCCCTGATGTTGCTTTTATAATAGAGGATTGAACGGAAACGTCAGCAAGAACAAGCCAACAGCAATTCCATCTAGTGAACGTACAGTCAATTATGAACAACGGCCGCGAAAATCTTTCACACAGAAATATGTATGTTTAAAATTTTAGCATTATTACATTATTGAAAAATATATAAAACTGATTACTTTTAAAATAATACTGTCAATAATTAATTCTGTTATATCATTCATTTAACATTGACAAAGATTATTTTTGTATTATTTTCAAATCCCACAAAAACTATACAATATTTCAAATACATATACTAAAATTGTTTTTGATATGATTTTACCATGCTCTTGAAAGTTGGCGTTGACTTTGAAAACAGGATACTAAATTTATATTTAGAATTCTGATTTTCTTGCTAAAATAATGAAAATTAGGTAAAATTTATTTTAGTATACCGGAAATAAATTTACGCAAACTGTACCAAAATAGGTTGGTTAAATAAACTATTCAAATATCTACTTTAAAATACAATAAAACCAAGATGGTACAAATAGAAAATAACAGGAAATTACAGTGATATATCGTACTCACGTTATACTCAGTAAAAAATATTTCATAATCGGATGCGAGATATACGCTAAAACTGGAAAATTTTATTGAATTATTTAATTTCTCTGGCTCTTGGCAATGTAGGTTGTCAGCAAACCCATGTCATAAGCCAACCTAAATTAAATAACAAATAAATAATAAGAATATGAATTAAATATAACAATGCATACAAAATGAGTACATGTATAAAATTTATATATAATTGATTAAATCCACGAATAATTTAGAAATGCGGAATTTCTAATACCTAATATGTATGTATTTTTGTCTCAAAATAGATATATAAGATATCTCATGGCGCACACATGTATAAATTATCGTTTAAAGTACATTAATGATAACAGAAATGTCAGATAACTGTCGAATTTCATCAACACCGGATAGGTAGAATACTTCTTATTGATTTTGTTCACAAATAACTCAGAAACTTTTCAGTTACATATTTTCATGCTGTACTTCCATTGTAACGTTATAACTCGGGTTCTGCGTGAAATTGAAAGTTTTAAAGAATTTCAAAAACAAAAGAAATGTTGTTAAACACGCTGGAACAAGTTTATAACAATAGCGAAACTCGTATTTTATATAAAAAGTAACCTTAAAAAACGTACTGATAAAAATATATCGTAGGTAATACGATTATGTTCAAAGGAAAATTATCTAATTTAATTGAAATATTTCTGTTTCAAGAAATTTGATTAAGAAAATATGTAACTGTTATTAATATTTACAGGGTCTGTACAGTTAAAATATACATATATTTACGAATGAATTACTGAAATAATGATGTATTTACGCAAGAATATGACTCCTAAATAGTATTGTAATTAGAACTAAGTGATGAAAATATACATAATGAGAGTGCAATTTACAACAATGCAACAATTATATGACAAATGAACATGCATAAATATCTTCGACAACAGAGTACATTGAATACATATGATAAATTGTTGAAATGTCTAAATTTATATACAATATCAACTACGGCTGTACAAACAGTGCGCGCTAGTGGGTGTAAATTTCAATTACCATGGAAACCAGCTGTGCAGTGTGATGCCACAGAATTCAAATTACTTACGCTGTCATGAAAAAACAACATTTTCATTTACAGCACGTTACGTTACGACTAGTTAAATTTGTTACTTTCATAACGATGATATTTCTATTACAGAACTGCTACATCTCAAAATTATATAATTACCGCTAATAATAACATAATATTTTTCAGCATCTATTAAAATATATAAATAAACACTTCTATTGTGTTTTGACAAAAAAATGAAATCTACTTATATTGTATATATGTAGGTATACAATACGGTATTTTGAATACAAAGATTAAATATAATATTGAATGGTATGAAATCGATAAAAAAAGCATTAAATTATCCCTACCTTATTTTCATTTATATTTAATAGATAAATATGTTTACAGGATTTGACATTTAGCGCGAGAAAAACTCATAAATTTTCTTCCACTCGAAATAATTTTTTTCATTGGTTTGTTAGTATAGTTATGAGAAAAACAACATTAAGATTTATTATAGCAAGGGGAATCAGCGAAATTTTTCCCCGTTTGCTATTTTTTCGTTGATATTGTCAGTTATTATTAGAAAGTCCAATTAAGCCTACTGTTTCAGCTTAAAAATTAACGCCGTTTCAGTAATGACATATCAACCTTTCAGTGAATGAGTATTTCCTGAGAAGTTTAATTACTCGCCTACAATGTGTTCCGATGGACAAATCGATAAGGAAATACATACATTATTACCGACAAGGCACTGGCTTGCTGTTAGTCGATGTTTTTCTAGCGAATAGTACAACCAGCGTACACATTACACAGTCAGTATGTCGGTTAGTTTATTTCGATAATCATATATAGTTCATTATAACTTTTGATTAAAATATAACGTGTATACATATGTACCATGACGGAAGCATATTAAAAATTACATTAACTTGTTTTTTTTAATATCCTCGCTCGATCAAGTTCTGACTTAGTTCCTGAATGTTATGAATAAGTGATAAAATATACTTTACAGCCGAAGTAGTACGGTCCATATGTTGGAACTAAAAGCTGAACTCTGAAACTAATGATTTTCCACTCGCGCTCTGACATGTGAAATATTAGATGGAACTGTTACATTCAACACTTCAGTATTCGTTCTTCGGAGAATAAATGTAATAGAAATATATACCGATATGCAGAAATGTGCACGTTGCTTGTATAGTTCATCAAGTTTTGTATTTGTTTATGCTTACCTGTAATGTCGTAAGCGTAACGTAAGCGTAATACATTGATTTTAAGCACCAGGGTGCAAGACATATAGAGAGCACAATAGTATTAGTAGTGGTAGTAAGAGGAGTAATTAGTAGAGACAGTAAACATTGAACAATCAGGAGTATTTCAACTGATATCCGTCGTTGTTTGATTAGTAGGCAATTACCAGTCATGTTATTTATTATTCATTGTTTGCGACGGACAACACTGAAAGTTCGTTGTACCTGTCTGAAATTACGCATAGCTCCATTGATACGTAGTGAATCGGCTGCAATGCCAGCGATGCCGTCTCCGTGGTCCCTTAGTTGTCTGAGCGAAGTTGAAGCAGCCGAGGCGCTGTGAACGCAACCGGCGCCGCAACATGGCGTCGCCGATGCTTCCGGTTGGGAACTCTGTCTTATGATCCGGGAGCCGGGTAATGCGGTGACAACCATCGGTGGCGCCGAAGCGGCCGGAAATGAACTGCATGACACCTGCCCACATACACACAGTAAACACACCACTGTTTCTCAATACGATTCAACCTCCTTCTTCTTCATATCCACATCCACCTTCTTATACGCCTTCTTCTTCCTCTTTATCCGTCTCACCATTTATACATGTCCTGTAGTAAGTCTATTCAACGACATAACCTATCTACAAATTATTACAGAATACCCCTACAGCTTTCAAATATCCACTCCACGTTAAACATTACAAATATCAATAATATTCGGAAACTGTATAACTACTCGTATGTAGCATGGTAATTGCAATTACATTTCAATGAAATCATCACTTGAATTCCAATCAAATATAAGCAGACTGAAAATGCTACATATATTTTGAAAATAAATGGGTCTGTTAGTTTATCGCTGTTTTTCCATTTTCGAATGTGCCATAATTAAATTCGAATCTTATTGTACTATTCGTTTGTACTTTTCGTTTGTAATGTAATGCGGTAATAGAAATTCCAGTGTCTTTGTTGAATCTAAAATTTAAATTAAAGAAATAAATAACATTTTGTTGTTAACTGTAATAGTATTTTTGTCTGAAAAGTCGAGAAGCACGTCTAATGAGAAGTATAAGAAAGCCGGTTATATACATTACAATTCACACAGTATCTAGATATGTATGGTATGTACATATATTGTTTTCTGTAATGAAATATTTAGATATGGGTATTAATGTTCCGTACTTGTTAAATTACATGTAATTTATTTGGTCACCGTATCGAAGGTATACTTGTCAATAATTCAGTATAACTATTCCCACTGGCTTGTTTTGAGGTTACCATATATTGGTAATTGAAAAGCAATTATTTTCAGTTAGTGAAATGGCAATTGAATATTTTACATTTTGTTACTGTGTACACCATGAAGCTTGACTATTTTTATCAAAGCGATGAAGGACGAAATTAATTATAATATCGCCATTTCTAATTGACTGCTGTCGGATAAAGTGTAGACCTTGTATTTATTTTTCAGGAAAAAATGAGAGCAACTTCTGACAAGTTCAGATAATAATTTTGACATTTTCAGGAAATGTTTAATTATTAAAAATAATGGAACATTAATTGTGTCTATGTATATTGTATAAAATATCAAATCTAAAGCTCGACTTTCTTACAATGTTAAACTGACTTTCCGTATATGGTGAATGTAAATTTAATTGGAACTTGAATGATTTTATGAGAAAAATAATAACTGGTCCAGTATCATATTATAACAGCAAATTATACAAAAAAAAATATATAGCATGAAATTAAAACGCGGTAGTACGTTAATCTACTGCCGCAAATAATTCAAATATCAAATTATATGTTATACAATCATATGTGAAATAGATTTATTTGGTACACATGTTTTTATGGCTGTTTTTTAGGAAATGATTAAGTAAAACTGACTCAGTTTCAGCGCATGTAAATATGTTTGAAACACGCCATACAGCCTGGTACGATTAGTAACTGTTATTACTGAAGAGTCGTTGACAGCCTAACAGCCGTCCAATCATTGTTCCACTTGATATCTCGTGCCTGGTGCCTGCATTCGCACTTTTAGTAATACGCCAAACGTGAACTCGCAAAGTACGAAACAATGTAACGCGTTACCCCATCGAATGCGATTCATTTTGCTGTCAACAGTACTGAATTTCCCATTTTTTACCTGAAGCCATATTCAAAGAATTGAAACCCGTCTTATTTTGTAATTATTATTTTGTTCAATACATTTTAACATTGTAACAACTTTAAAGAAACTTATTGTTATTAATTTTTTATTATTTCTACTCGTAGATGAATTACCAAACTTTTCATCTTAAGTCAAAATGGCTTTTATATGTATTACGATCTAGGATATAAAATATATTTGAAAAATCAATTTTATGATCACTGGTAGGTTTGTAACTCTCATGGCATTCAACTAAACTGAAGGAACCTCTCGAAATTTATAGATCTTTAAAATAAAGATTGCTTATAAAAAAGCTATAATAACCAGACCACAGCAGGCAGTAATTCCGGGGAAATTACTATCAGACTTTGTTCTTTGAATACCGTCATTTATTTCAACAATCTGACTAAACAGACATTGCCGAAGTAAAATCTTGTCTTTGTTAAGCGAATTGTCTGAAATACTAAAATCTTTTACAGATAATCATTTTGATCTAGGATCAGACGGAACAATGTCGGCTCAGTATTGTATTAGTAGGGAAGGGTTTTGATTATTTTGATTCTCGAAATTTACATTTAAAGCTCACTGAATTTTAAAAACATTAGCACCACATTTACAGAAATCACTCTGCCAATATAGATACACCGAATAGTGACATTTAACCTTTTGTTAAAAAATTAACTAAGAGCTTTTTACTAATAGTCGTTGGATTTAAATCGCATTAATTTGAAGTCGTATCATGATTAAAGCAAATACAAGTTCAATGAGCACTCTATCTCTTGAGAATTTACACAAAGGCCCAAATGAAATAGATATTTTAAAAAGAGTAAAAAATATATTAAAGAATATACCTGCAATAAAATCAAATATAAATTGTGTAAGGTATCCTTAGCACGATGCAAAGATATATGTATATTATATCTCATTAAATATATTTGACATTTCTACCTTAAGCTTCGGTGCACGTGGCATGTTGAATTGAAAATATGTTTATCAATAGAACTGACGAATCGTGAAATGTGCACGTGTCGTCATAGCAATTCACTGTTTCATCATTTTATTTCCCGTTGAGTGAACCACAACAACCATACCCATACACAGCTTGTACACACTAGGTAACGAAACATACTGGATGTAAATATGCATGTATATACGTATAAGCTACACGTACCTACACGTTATTTAACGATTCCTTTTATATGGTATCTGTACACGATGTCATTAACATGGTACACTATTAGTTCACGTGTCACAATTCACTTCAAATACCTGACACAGAGAGTAAAAATCCTGACCTAAATCCGTTTTCAAAGAAGTTCTATAAATATGCGGTGAAGCAAGCTTTATGGAGATTTCAAACTTTGAGAAAAGAAAGATTATTTTCCTAAGATGTTTTTACGAAAAGTAAAACGGTGCACCATTTAGTTTTCTTTCCATACAAAAAAATGGATACAAATATTATAATATCTTCATTGGAAAAACCCTAATCTTTATTCTTATCTGTACTAGTCTATATAAAAATATATTTAACAGTTTCACATCAGTAATAAAACCGGTGAATAACGGAAAAAAATTAATTTAAAGTTGATATAAGAATAAGACAAAACTAAACTGAACTACCTACTAATCATTAGAAGACCGAAAACTCTTCATTAATTATATCAACGTTTTATATTATAGTTTAGTACCATCTGAGGTCTCACGTAAATCCTATATAAAACTAACGGATGTAGTTAAAGTATTTCTTTGTTATAATGTGAGGAACACCAGTGTTACACGTATAGCAGAAAAGCAATTAATTTCATTATCGTTTCTTTGCACAATTTTTTTTATTAAATATAACAGCAGACTAATGATTTTTCCATTAGCCTGAAAACCAAGCCAAACTTGTTACTTATCATTGCAATAAAAAACTTTTGAGTTAAACTTCCGCGATCCATATGGATAAAATTGTATTTGTTCTTCTTCAGCAAAGTGTCTTTATAATCAGATAATATGAATGATCATAGTTGAAACACAACGAATGAATTCATTTATAATTTCGTTCGTCAACTAATTTAGTTCGGAGACCTGTGTATGTACTGATACAAGATCTCATTGAAGGGAAGTTTACGCTGTAGTCACATACTTGTTTCGTCAAGAAATTAGTGGTTGGTACAGCTGGTACATCGTTGCAAACAGAATTGTAGATATGCAGTGACACAAATTCTATCTATCTGCATTTGTTATACACTGGATACTATATTAATCTTCACTACCTCCATACCTATGTAGCTGTTTATGTGAAAGATTTTCAGGTTATAAATATTGCAAAGTAAAATAAATTTAAAAAAATTGTTACTAAAAGTTTAATACATACTCCAGCATTGCTGAAAATAATTTTTTGTATACACTATGGTAGCATATTAGAATGTGAATAAATTTATGGACTGGTATAATCTCTTGTGATGTGACAATACTAATAACTGCATTTATAGTTAATCTAAAATAATCAGTAAAATGCAACTAGCTGGATATGAAATTAGTTTTTTTGTCAGTGTCGCAATGTTATGATGGATTTGTGTGCGACCTAGACCTAGAGTTGTATTGGTTTCCGATATAAATCAAACCAGAGTATATTTAACCGATTGACCAGTATGTGCTGTTCTATATGGTTAGTTCAACCATGAATGCAAGTTAACCATCCGCACAAGAGCATCGAGCTATAATTCAATTATTACACATACTCTATCTATCTATATACGCTACGAACAATAAATAATCAACAGACTAGATTTTGCCTGTACATTACGCTTTACGTAATGACGTTCAGTTGTGATGAAATTTTATGGTGCTAGTGAATATTTACCATTCAATACATGCTGTTACACCGTCCGTTAAACGTATCGACGTGACAGCTAACCTAACCTAAAATAATTTTCTATAAGCTACTTATAATCTGTATGAATGTATAATTAAATATACTCCTGCACATGTCGATAGTAAAAGACAACATATAGTATTAATTTCAACAGTTGTTATTCATAAATTTATATTACTTGATATTATAATATGCACTACATGCTTCTAACTGGGAAGAATTTCCATGTATTACACTGCGGCCATATTGCTATGTTACACAGCAGAGTTGAGATACAGGAATCTTTTTACAAATTTCAGTAAGTTCTGAAAGAATATTCGTTTATTTAAGATTGCCTTTCAAATTAAAATCTGCTAGTAAAAAATGTTTAACATTCTTAAAGATTCGAAGTAATATCCACGCTTTAAGATTATATAAAATTTATAAAATACAAAAGAAAGGAATGATGGTGATTTCAGTCGTTTTGTTACTTAAAACTTAAAACTATTCGTTCATTTTATATGAATGTTTAAAAAACAATCTGTTCTGTAGCGCGCAGACATGTAACATACGTATGTATGTACAACATCATATGTAAGCACTCTTGCCTTAAGCTATTTTTGTTCATTTATTTAACTTTTTTTGCACCATTTCACGCTGTATAAAAACAAAATCTAAACAAAAGTAATAAAAACTGCAGTGAATGAGGCCCTGTTAATCGATATTCGTGTTGCTGTAATTAGGTTTTTTACATCGACGAGATGCCTTCTTGAACCCTAATTAGTAGTCACACAGAAATGTCGGACTCCTGTAATGGTTGTGTGCATTATTATGCATTTATTCCACTGAACCTTGGGGTTTGCAAAATAAAAGATGATGAATATTGTTACTGTTTTCACAGACATGTGACGCAACCAGTTATCGTATCTCGTTCGCATGATTTTTCACTTAACCTCAATGTTTTCTTTCAATCTGACTATGTAAATTTTTCTATGAAACACTGAAATTATCATATTTATTGCATTATACATTTTAACAGAAATTTATCGTACAATCTGAAAGTGAATTCGAACTATAATTGCTGTTTTAAACATACATGAAACTATTATAAAATACTGTTTATATTCAGGCAAACTAGAATCTCTCATTTATAATGCTTTTTTATTAAATGTCTGGAACTTTTCAACCACCCATGTAACTATGTCTGTTTTTTATTTTAATTTTACAGTGTATGCACGTTAAGCAAGCGACCACAATATATAATATATAGGCTTGATGCATTATATAAACCATACTGCATTCAGTTTACATTATGCATGCTTGCATATATATATATATGCCATATACGCTAATCAGAGCATAACGTTGAATAGTTAACGCATGAACTAATATCTACTATAAAATTCACAAACCTTTGGCGAAATTTTTGGTCAAATAAATATTCAAACTTGTTTATATTTTATCAATATTGAAAATGAAGTTCTGCCTCCGATAATTGTCACAAATATTGGAATCAAGATCATGGATTCCATCAAGCGTGGTTAGCAATTCAATTTAATTTAATCCAAACTTCGAAGATAATTGTAATAATCCTAACGGTACCAGGGATACTCGTCGCATAATTGTTCATATTTGAAACGTGCTCAATTCAGCAACTACATATTCGCTACTAGACACGACATCATCAAGTGTTCTCGTGAACAATTCGCACTAATATTCGGCAAATGCGAAATGTTTCCACATCATACTAGCAACATGGATGGCTGAAGATATTGCATTACACATAAATGGGTACTGAATGTTTGTACAGAAAAAACTATGACTTCTAAAAATAATATCAACAGATACTAATTGTTTTATTAGATTTTCTCGTTGAATTAGGATACGTTATATGTTTTCATGAAATAATGAATAATTTTCATATAACTTGTATAACAGTTGCGTCACATCTGTGAGTTTATAAATAAAAGAATAATAAAGAGTCTTTTTATGAGTCTGAACCGAGGAGATTCGCGTTTGACAAAGTCCGACGAATCAGAAGCAAATAATGTTACCTGAGCATTCAGACAAGGACAGGTGCAGTGATGTGCTGATCGAATGCTTTCCCTTGAAACGGACCGCACAATCTTCAACGTGGAAACTGGTGTCTGTGAAATCCTCCGTTCCAGGTTTGCCCTGGGGGATGTCTGGGGTAACAGTTGAAACGCCGTAGAGGAACTTCGATTTCGTCCTGGTAAATTCGCAAGTAAGTTCTGTTTGCAACTCTTCACATCCAATCTGTAACAGAAAATGTTACTTTCTGCTATGATTATATTACATATATGTATATTATAAATCTA
>JAGJTL010000719.1:2407998-2427926 GCA_022063505.1 Calosoma granatense
AATATAAACATATACAGATAAAAAATGAATCGATTAATGTTAAATATATATTTTTATTATTTACTCGGAAAAAATCATCATTCTTTACGGAAATGATAAACAACTACGAAATAATAGTGCCAAATGTTTTAAATTTATTAATTAAAGTACAGTGGAATTCACTTATAGTGAAAACTCGCATATAATGAACGCATACACTGAGTCCTGACTAAATACATATTTCACCTAATGTAAGTCAATTCGCATATAATGAGCTCGCATATAGTGAATTTTCGGAAATTTACTCTTAAGTTCACTATATGCGAACTCCGGTAGGTTGTCAATGAATGAATTTTATGTTGGCAACTTTTAACAGTGAAAGTAATGCGTATGCTAGTCTACACTTGCAATTTCGTGTGTGCGGTGCCAGTTTAGCGTGTGAAAACCGGTGTGTTTCTAAATGGAAGTTAAAAATAAGAAACGTTATTCATTTACAATTAATGATAAATTTAAGATTATTCAAGACATTATTGTAGATCTCAAGCACAGAATTGTGCAAAAATGTAATTGTTCAAATCTACCATCTCTAATACATGTTTATTAAAATTTAAATAAGCATTTATTTTAAAAAAATTAATAAACCTTGTTTTTTTTGTTTATTTATAAACATGCATGTATGAGTAAAATATAATGCCAATAAAAATTTTAAAAATAAAATGTGTTTCGGTTATAGTGAACACTCGTTTATAGTCAACCAAATTCCTGATCCCTTCAGGGTTCATTATAAGCGGATTCCACTGTATATATTATTTTTCGAGCTACAAAACATGGCTGAATTCACCCATAATTTCCATTAAATCACGAAATGGCTACGAATAAATTCCTTCAATAACTGATAGCCAATAATAGTACAATTTTAGAAGGAAAATTAGCAAAAAAGAATATTATTCTAAAATTGCTGAGCTATAAATTTTCCTAAGTTTGATGGACTATGCAAATGTTTATTGTATAAACAACACAAATTACACATAAAACTGTCATTAAAATCGGATTAAATGTATAGAACTGTAATGCACTTAATTCATGAACGACTATAACACAAATAATGGTCATATTATGCACACAAAATTTAGTGGCAATTATTGACAATACTGCAACAAAAATACTGCATGTATAGTTAAATAAAAATTAAAGTAAAATAATGAAAAAATATAGGACTACCAGGACTACATTTCCATATAATGTTCATTGTCGGTGCTGTTTAATTTTATGCAACATAGTATCTCTTGTGTTTTTTAACTACATATTGCCACGTGTGTTAATTTGTTCCACGAATAAAATTTTTATAACTATATACACACTATAGTCTCTCGTGTCGAGAAATAGCTTTTTTCTAATTACAGACACTGTACGTACTAAGTTCCATTGTTGCATGTGTATGATTACGTTAGTATTTGCTTCGCTTAGCTTGGGACATTCTAATTTATTGTACATATACATATATGCAATGTGATAAATAGATAGACAGATAGACAGGTAGGTACATGGTGAAGTAAATAACATACCTGCAATGCAGCTCGATATCAGGTACGGATCTGGTGCTGTTCTCCTCCAGACAAAGTGAGCCGTCTTCCTCGCTATCGGAGAACACGGACAGCTGGGGATGATGCGAGGACACTAGGAACGTAGTGCACTCCTGTCTCATGAGTACCGGCTTCGAGCAATTCGCCGGGGACGGGGCACTAGTGATGGCGGAGCCGACCAGTAGACTTGCCGTTTCATCATGGGCACTCATCACTTCGTACTACTTCCGTCTTAGATTGTGTTCGTCTAGCTGTCTGTATCTATTCGTCCGTTCGTCCGTCCGTCTCTCTGTGAATTCTCTGTCCGTTTGCTTCGCGGTTCTTCACGTTGTGTGCTCGGCAGTTACGCGTTGGAGGGTTCTTCAAAACATCCGCTCTTTGTCCGAACCCATTGTATCTGTCGCGTTACAAAAATAATTCTTTTTTAATATACACGCGAAAACTACTCTACACATTGTCACGAGTCTGTTTTAAGGGTTGTAATACACATTATACCGGATGTCACGAACACCATGCCAAGCCACGCCTTACCCGTGACATAATACATGCCACACCGAACGCGTTCATTTTCCCATCTGTATACTAATGTATTTCACAAACTATACCGCATATATCAGGTGTGCCACGATTTATTATTATTTTCTGTTTGCCAAAATATCTATATGATACAATTAATTCAAAAAAGACCTTTTAATAAAATACCAGATATACCTGACAATAATCGAAATTGAGAAACACTGATTTACTTTAATATATGTATGCAAACATTTGCAAAGATTACTGATTTTCGCTAGATTACTTTTTATGGAATATCGTTAATTTAATTATAATTTCTTTATCATATTTATGTTTTCTTATGCATATAAAATAGTTTAATATAACAGGAAATAATATATAATCAAGTAATGATACAATATTAAACGGAAATTCTAAAGTAACTTAGTTAAAATGTGCTAAATTGTTTATCAGATTATAGACAAATTGCTTATTACCTCAGATCATTAAATCCACTGCAATGTATTGATTTGTCATTAAATATTCGCTTAAATTACTTGCAAGTAATAATTAAATTCCTAGGTATAAACATATCTTCTGAAGTATATTTGTAGGGAAATTTCAAATATAATAAAATGTGTGCTTTGATAATATTTATTTAATATAGTTCACAGTAGCTAGAGAAACACTATATGTAAAGAATATTTATATTATCTTCTTGTTTCAACAACGCGTGCACGTACTTTTCAAATATTACATATTTCATGAAAAATGTGGTAATACAGAAAAATATTCCAACCTTGGAATGTAAGATCATTTTGAGTGGCAGTTGAAAACTAAACATTAAACAATGAATAGTGCATCTAATTATAACTACAGACTTTTTGTTTTGAAAACAATATGTTAGATTGTAGAATGAATATAAATAAAATGGCAACAAAGCTAAAATGAATATTGTTTTTTAAAAGCAAGTACATCGATACATAAAACAATCCTTGAATACTTTTACTATTCTAGTTGAGATATCGTTATGTAAAGTTCACCTAGATAATAATGAAACATAAATCAGCTGATTTCGATCAAATAAAAATGACTGAACATGAAAGATACATACATGTTTCGTTTCACTGGTATACGTCATTGTTTGCGTGATAGCAAAAGACGCCTTGCTACACATATATGAAATTGGATTGGAATTGGAATTAAAAATGTATCTGAAGACAAAAGAATGAAATATACACATAACGAATAAATAAATATTATCAATTATTTCAATCAATACGTATATCCTTCAGTTTCAAATTCTAGTACATTATTACTTATGTAAACAAACTATATAGTTTCTACGATATTAATATTAAAAACAATGCATACTTATGTTGTATTCTTGGGAATCAAAGAGTCATTTTTCATTTAAACCTGTCAAATTTCTATGTATAATCGCTGTTTTTTAAATTTATGGTAACACATACATAAATGAAAGTTTAAACAATATTTCATTTTATATTTTCCGGGAATTATTGAGACATTCCAGTTGATTTTTTTTTACTCGAAGCATCGAAAATATCAGCAAAAATCAGAAACACTAATATGCGTGGGATATTTAAGTTGATAGCGGATTACTTTTCTTGACTGTCAGATTAGGAATCAGTTTGCGATAAGTCGACGAGCTGAACAAGTGACTGCTATTGTTTGGAGAAAATAAAAAAATGTCTTATGCAAATCTGGATTGGCGTCTGCAACAGACACTGGACGTGTCGTTGCTTGTTTCAAGCACATGAATAAGGAAGTAAACCACAAGAGTGCAGGATAACTGAATGACTTTGCCAACGTGCTGAACAACTTGAAGTTAGGTACGAAATTAACACAAGCTGATGGTAATTAAAGGGTTAAGGGTCGACATGCTCTGCTGAATATGTAAAGATCTATCTAATTTGGCTTACATGTCTGAGGTTGATACGGGTACTATAAACAAATCTGATTTAGCACATAATAATGGACTACATATACTATACGATATACTTTCTTCAAATCAAATACCTTTTTATTATTATTTGCACAATACTTAATACTTCGGTATTAGTTCTTTCAAATATTCATTGCGTTTATATTTACAATATTTCACGATAAACTTATTTGAAACATTCCAGTAGAAAATGTTCATTCAAATGTGTATATATTTTTCTTTCAGTATTAGGTATATTTCACTCTTTGTTTTGGATTGCATCCAATATATTATATTTTATTAGGTTTCTTAGAACTTACAATTGTGTTAGGAATTTTTCAATGTTGCTGTTTGCAACTGATTGTATCTGATAATGTTGACACAGGTCTTTTCTCTGATATAACTAATGTTAGTGTAGTCATGTTTTACAATTGATTAATATAGTGTCCAGCTTGTTTGCATATAAAGTAGGTTATCATTGCATCATTCTACATTATAATTAATATTCCCGGTATCTGTTAATCTAGACTTATTTAGACTTATCGTCTTATACGTGTTACATAGTTTCTTCAATGTCAGAAACTTATTTTAATCTTCTGGTTTTTTATTTAATCTACTATAATAATATGTGAAATAATGACGCAAACATTTGACATTTGATGTTGCATTTAGAAAGTTAGTTTGATTTGAATAGTTTCTTTATTAGATTTGTAATAATAATGAAATCAATTTTACTCGCTAGTGTTTTATAATCAAGAGACAAAACAGAACTGTCGCTTTACTATCTTTACCTTGCTCATTAAAACCAGGAAACTCAATAAAATCTACGTCTTAACTAAAGGAAGTCTTCCACCGCGCGTCAATGAACATATTGTCAGCATCTACTGTCCATTAATCTGATTTTACGAAGCCAGAGAGACAAGAGGAATACCGGCGAACTGCCACTAAACAAATGAAAAAGACGGATGCAGAAAATGAAAGAACCAGTGTCGGGTTCCTTTGTTTAATCGCTGTCATTCAATGGGAAACTCATTTTGTTCTTAACGCAAACAACATTCAATAACTATTAATTTATTACGACATTTGCATAGAAATTCCCATTACTAGTGGAATTATACAATAAAACTGATTATTGAAATATATTAAAGCGACTATAATTTGTAAAATACAGTTATGTCAAGTTATTGGTTTAGCTGTAAACTAGAGAAATACTACGATAATAATTCCATTGTTAGAGAAATGATATGTGCATTAGACAACTGAAATTGCAACTTGTAAAGGTTTGATTAATTTCATAATATATGACAAATGAATAATGTAAACTAAAACTAATTATTATTTAGAACATATGTAGTTTATATATTACAACTGAGCAATAAGTAAAACACACTAGACGTTGCGAACTGCTAAGTTTCGCAGCTGCATATATTACGTACATTTCATGACAGATGTTTCTGTTACTATTTAAACCAGAAGCACTCAGCAGAGTATCATATTCGCTACTGGTATATTTAAGGGAATTCACTAGTCGAGTGAACGACGCTTAAAACATGCCTTACGCTTTTCCAAATCATTTAAAACGTATTGAATTTGAAGAAGATTTTCTTATTTTGTTAGAAAGTGTAAACTAGAAACTGCTACATTACGCATGAAAATTCCGAAAAATGTTAATAATAATATTAATAAAGTATGTCAAAAACTGTGAAAATATAGATACATTTTATCACATATTTCCTATTATAAGCATTCATAAATTCGTACATATGGATCTGAAAGGATGTAGTGCAATATGTTAACTTTCATGTCTGCTACAGTGTCTTGGAGTGGGGGTAAGGCAGAGGTATGGTGGCGTGGGGCAACAGGGTAACATATAATACATTCATCTATCAGGGCTTACATAAATATTTTTGTAACATAATGACTCAAGGTTATAGATAATGGAAGAATGAAATGAACATAACCCTACAACGCGCACTGAACTACTGACGAGTAATCTGCAACGCCCTAGCTTAGTTTTTAAGTAGTGGGAGAACCAAATTGTGCCCGCCCAGTGGCTACCTCGACCCAAACCGTTGCCCCGCAGGAGAAACTTTGGAAGGAGCGGGGAATCCCCTTAATTTATTTTCTATTATTTAACACATAAACAAAGCTCTCAGTTTCTCAGTTAAATAAAAATAAATAAAATTAATCCCCCCGGGATGTCTGGTCCCCCCGTAACCCTTAACCATGCAACGTTTGTATCAATATTCCTCGAATCAAAATAGACAAAAATATTCTGCATATAAAGCAGGTACTATTCCACTAATCATATTGAAAAACAAAAGGAAAATGAAAACTAAACCAAAATTTAATCCGACAGGAAATATGAAAACTGAAACAATACAATCAGAAAGAATGAAATTTGATATCAAGTAACAAACTGAAAAAGAAGAATTACCGAATCAGCAGTGAATTTGATTTAAAATATAAATGTCAGTTCCTTGCAAAATATCAAATTCTGCAAAAAATATTGGGATAAAAACAGTAGGGTGAGTCTGCAAATAATATAAATTCGAAAGAGAATATATTCGATTCGTATTATTCGCTAAAAAACCAATATAAGTTGATGTAAATCCTTCTTCATGCAAATCCTTCAGACAGCTAAGTTCACTTGCCAATACTAAGCATATCAATTTCCAAAAGAAAACCTTCTGTGTATTTCGCATTTTCTTGCACAAAAATGGTTACCATTTTTATTTGGTAAAACAACGAATTATCAAAACAATTTAACGGAACAAAAATTTACTTATTTCTTTCCCAACTACAGTTAAAACTTAAAAAAAATTTTTAAATGAAAAATATACAGCGAAAATAATATGATTGGTAATGATTAACATGTGAAAACTACAGTTAGATAATTTAGAATTTGATATTGTTTTATGCTGTAATTGTCTAGAGGCATATGAACACACAAAAATCTGATTGATTTCCAAGCGTTGTTGTTTATTTTGCATAAACACTCAATGGTTAGTATGCGCTGCTAAAGTAATTAAAAAGTGATAACGAATCATTTCAAACGTCAATGTGTCGCAACCCTGCCCATAAATGTCATGAGACCAATTGCGTGCGTGCGTGCATACATAAATATACAGTACAAATCGTTAACCAACAATTTATGTCTGTATTACGTAAAATATGACTTGCCGTATAGAAAATGGACGTGCAGTAAAACATCAGGATAAGTAAGGTACTCATTTGTTCTTTGTATTTCGTTAAAGGAATAGTGTGAATTATTGAAAAACTCATTTCCTACAAATGATACAAGAGAATACCAATTCATTCTACCAACACCTAGCTGTACAATGAATAAACTCGTTATACCGCTCTTTCCTGACAGAAATTCTAAAATCTCTTAGTAGCAAACGGTTAAAAGCATTCACTTTAACTATTATAATAATATTTACAAGAACATTTTTATAGTTCTTCTTTAAATGTATAATAAATACATGTATGAACATGCACAACTGTTGTGTTATAAGCGTAATGACTGAAAACCTTTTACATTAAATCGTTTTGTTTTTAATGGTCGATTCCAGGTCTCTAAGCGATGATACACTTATGACATGTTAGAATATAAAGTGAACAGCTTAAATGATGTCATTTTAAACTGTAATTTAAACTTTTTCACATTAATTGTCGTTGTGACATTAATTTATTTGTTTATTCAACTGCATGTTTAACAGTTACATTTTTATTATTACGAGTTAAACACTTTCATTGCCCAAAACAAACCTTGGTGATTTATGATCCAGTTGCTAACATGGTGTTTATTAAACAAAATAAAAAAATACATGTCATAAAACACACTTAACGAATGTAATTCACATGTTCCTAAAACTCATTCAGTTACATACTACTTACATACAAGCGTCATTCATCCAATTACTGTCTGGAATATTTATTCACCAGCTTTGACATTTGTAAATTTCGAAGTATTCTATTGTATAGATTATTGATTGGTCCAAGTGAGCTAAGTAATTTTCAAAGATACAAACTTATTACCGTAAGAACTGAGCGAGTGCCGCCCTGAAGACGTAGCATAAATGTGCAGTACTCATATAAAATTAAACATCGTTCATGTCTTTACCAGAACAACCTACTATCGATATTTTTCACAATAAAATATGAAACAATGCCTATAAAATCAATGTAACGCGTTTTTCAAATTACTGTAGAACAGAGATAAACTTTCATATATTCAATAAACATTTTATACGTCGTAAAAAAAACCAATCAAAATGATAATTAAATTTTAATTTTTTATTTTCAATAACGCATTGCACTGAGTGTCATAACTGTATGTTAATATTTATCATACATTTATATTTTTCATATATTGGTAAAATATTTGCATTCGAATGTTGATAATATGTTTAATATATTATTCAAATAGTTAAATAAGTGTACATATTTATAAAATAAAATGTTAATAGTCTTGTGGCATTTTATAATGGATATCTGATCATTTTATCAGATAAATTAATGAAGATATAACAGAAGTATTAGGCATTTTTGCATGGTTACTGACCCAGGGCAACGATGTGAGGGCAGTTTCAGAAGAGTGGAACGTGGAACGGTCGATGTGAATAGCTGTCGAAAACTGTATGGCAGAAGCAGATAACAGAAAATTTATACCAGATCATTTTAGCCAGGATATCCGAAATAGGCTCGTTAGTGTAATCTTGGCTGTATGCATGTACCAGTACAACATACTTGTCGACAACATGGCATAACTAACCAACAAATCATCTATCGGTTAAATGGACATAACAAGATATACACTGCGCGTCTAATATCACGTCTGTGTTGCTCTAATGATGCAACATTAGTCTCTGAAAACTATTAAAGCACAGTATCGTTCACTTTTGATATACACTGATACATATAACACGATATTCACCGTGATGATACAAAAGTATGGCTGCAAAACTGAATGAGTAACTCTAGTTATAGAGATACGCAAGCCTGGATTCTCGCCATAATTTTTTCATTATTTTACTAGATGAAACTAATACAAATATTGTTGTAACAATACAGTTATTTATTTTCATATTATCTTTAGACAATATACTTCTGTATCTAGTTTTGTAGTTAAATGCGGAAGAGGAATGAAACAGTTTGTTCGAGAGATATTTCTGTCAGGTGTACACCAACTGATCCATCACAGGTCTTTAGAAACTCGGTCTTATTTTGTCTGTGATTTCTAAACACAAGTACGCACGGCAAGAGATTAATTGGCATCTCTCCAAAGTGTAGAAACTGTCAAGAACGTCGAGTCTTACAGTAGACAGAGAAAGTTTTCCGAACTTTTCTCCCAAAAACAGGAATTTTCGTGACTCGTCAAAACTTGTCCTAATTTTACAGAAATGAAACCAGATATGAATTTATATAGAGGAAAATGCTGTTTGAATGATTTTGATACAAAACGACGTATATATCTACATTAATGTGTATGTACTTCCTGTTCCGATTTCATCGTTTCATCTTCATCGCGGTGCGTCTTTGTGCTTACGAAGTTCGCCATCTCAAAGTACCGTGACAATTTACTGAATAAATTACTAACCCTTGTTCGGTCAACCAGCATGAAGTTATGCATAGGACTTTACATAGTGGATACCGTCATTCCCACTTGCACAAATACACACAAACAGAAACAGACATCTGATGATGTCTCTACACTCATTCACAAAGTATTTTACACAACAAAGATTTCTTTTTCCCTCTCTAATACCACTTGCCTTCAACTTCAATGACAAAGCAATGTAGAAAACCAGATGAAAATGTATAATTTGTAACTGACACTTATAAATTAGTAATTGATTTACCGTATATTTCTCCCTAATTTGTATTGTGAACAAAGCACACGATTCGTAGAAAAATCTGCTTTTTTTCAACTGAACACCACGTAAATGAAAAATAGCAGACAGACGATAATAAACAATATTATAGCATTAGCTGTTGTACAGATGTTTTCAGATTATGTCTTGTTTATTTCATGGAAAAAAGTAGAACAAAATATTAGTTTTTTTTAGTTCGGTGTATGTTCAAAGTACTATTTGATATATGTTTTCATTTATCACCCTGTGGGCTAGTAATTACTGATATGACCTACCCCTTTTAATTAATGTATTTGTTCACAAATGACAAATATGTCGCTAGTATTATTAGACGAAAACATTGTGAACGATTTAATAGTATTGCAATTATGAATAAAATCAACATTTTATTAATTATATTATAATTTATTGGTTTGTGAACTCGACTAAACAGACAGTTGTTTTACGCATGCTAAATGTATATAGTGAATTGATGGTTGCCACGCTTGAGGACGATTATTTATTGCAAGTACTTGATAGTAACATGTATTTAAGTACCCCGATTGTGCAGACTAATGTCCTTGACTTGTCTCAGTAGTACAGACGTGCTATAGTGGCATGACCTCCGCTTGTTTCGTGACCAGGAGCTCCGCGAGGATACTGCTTTCTTGTCTTATTTATGCGTTCAATAAGACATAGAATAAATAAGTTTCATGTCAGTTAAAACGAAATGGAGAACGGGAGCGTGCTCATAATATATTCAATAAATACTATTTGCTTACATTCACTGATACTTGTATTGTTATATTGTATATTGCAAACGCACTTCTACATTGTTCCTATATAGGTAATTGAGTTATTTTAATTAAATATCAACTTCAATTAGGTAATTTTTCCATTTATATCATGATGATTTTATCAAGAATAATGAAATACAGAAAGTTTGCATGCTATTCGTGTTCGTGTGCAAGTTTTTTCGGATTGTCAACTTTGTTTCTTTTATTTTAGATCTTAAAATGCCGACCGCAACTGGCTGCTCAAGTTCATTTACATTACATTTATCATTTAACTAGTATCTTTTACATTAATCATCCAATGTTCACTCTTTCATGTGAACCGACATTTTAACTAATTCCCTTGCTCTACTACTTCATATTTCATTCGCTTTTCTTCCATTTAAGTGATGGGGTCATATGATGAAACGTCATCTCAGGTGACATACATTCAAGATTTTTATACGATAAAACAATCATATATCTTAGCATATATGCATGTATGTATATATTGTACTTTTCATGTAAATATTTATCAACCTACATATATCATTTATAATTCCATAAATGCATATTTTCAATTTAACATTTTTTGCCCAATGTCACTTTCACGCGATATTAATTAAAATATTTGTTTTTCGTTTCGAACGAAATTTAATTAACAAACAATTTATTTCATTTTTGTGGCATTCCATAGGGAAATATTTTCACTTTTCTAAATCAGTTACTCGGATTTTCCTGGAAATAAATTTTTTGTATTTAATTAAATACGTACAATTGTTTCTAACTTATTTAAACTCCACAAACTGTTTTAAGTCGTTGCAAAAAGAAAAAGAAATAATGAAACTTCAGGTATTTAGTTATTTTCTGACAACCGTATAAAGTATATTCATCAACAATAAAAGCTTGTAATTAAAGACTTGAATTTCTGTTGGCTATTTAGAAGATGTTACAGAAAAGTGACTTTGTGAGTAATAATTAATCATATATTGACATTTCTGGACATGTGCCATAGGCACATAAAACAGTCATTTAAAATTCAAGTAAAATCATAATTTATTTTATTTATTCGGCACTCGCTTTACGTTTTGATAATAGCCAAAACCTAAATGGTCAGAAAGAATTAATTATTGACAAATTAATGTTTTTATGCCATGTTTTGAATACTGGAATAAAATTCAAATTAACCATTTAAGGATTTATGAAAAATTGCCCGTATTAATTGTCTACATATATGTAATAATAGAACCATTGCTTCCTTAAAAGCTTGTACTATGTTGTAATTACTTTTTGCTTTTAATGTGAACGTCCATGAGGTGTGATTAAAAAGTTCGTGTACAAACATGTCTGGCGGTTCAGACTAAAGATAGATGAATTATGCGTACGTTGCATGGATGTTTGTTAAACTCTGCACACAGTGTCCACATATGTGTCATTAATTACGCTCTCCGTTATTGTGTACCGACATGGTTTTATGTTTTAATGAATTAAATTATGTAGAATGTGTAAAAATTAATTTTAGAGACATATAACATTTAAAAAAGAATATAGTGAAGTTCCTACATATATAATTTTGATTATTTAACATCAAGTTAATACCATATGCATCAAATACTTATACAGTGCTAATTTATATCAAGTTGAAAGTAATCTGCATACAAGTGCATATATGTATATTCAGCAATCTCATTTCACAAACTAAATACATGCCAGTAAATCATATTTGCTGAGTACATATTAAATACAGAAATAAACAAACAAGAATTTACCTTTTAATACGCATTTAATATGCTGAGTCAATAGAATTTACTATACTTTTAACTCAACAACATTAATATTATGTGAATAATTACAAGTAAATACGTTACACATACACAGAGAGAATGATGCGAAATTATGTTTCATTTAATAAACTGTTCGTGCAACGGTTATTGCGTATCAAAAATAATTGATTATTTTTAAAGTCGAACATACGTTGAATACAAACGGAGAAAGTGTCTAACAAAATTGAACGATCACCAATAAAATGCATACAAAAATATTTTCCAGTAATGTACCTAATTAGTAATTTGTAACGAACCTTTATAATTGAATTTTTATTTAAAATTATAATATCTACAGTGAAATAATTATATATTAATTATAATAATATTTTATCCCATTTTTTTCAAAATATTTTTCATTTAAATATTTTAACACTGATATAAGGCTTAAATTAATTTTTGTTTTTTAATTCAAACAATATTAATCATTTAATCTTCCAATTCTAATAATGTAACAACATATCTTTTCGTTTAATTATTTTTTAGCAATCACAGGTGTCAATTTCATTTTCCTGTGTCAACTGTGGCACTGACTGCAGTACCGAAATCCGTTTATTTATTAAATTGAAAGAATTTTATCTATGTTTTCGGCCGTTTTATTGCTGCCATTAATGTAAATTTTTTTCAACAAATTATATTCAAGATCAAATTAAACCGTGTATCGTTAGAATGGATAATATAAAAATTAATATTTAATACGAAAAATTTTTATCGGTAATTTTCCATTTTTTACTACTGCAGGAATTTCTTTTTTTTATTTCTAATAAAGTTTATGTCGTCCATGTAGAAAATTTTGTACATAAAAACCGTGGAAACCATCTATACGGGAAATGTCATTGGAGTAAAGTTTTCCACGAATGTAAAATTATTAAATACAATGAAATGCTATGCGTATATAAATCTATTAACTACCAAACAATATTTACACAGAACACAAAAGAGGCGTACAATGATCCTCGTCATGTGAATGATTCAGTGTGCACGTTTCAACTTAATATAAATGTGATTAAAAGGCCACAATATAATTAAATTATGATGACAGCGCGGAAGAATGAAATATGTCCCAAATAAAAATATGTCATATTTATTATTCATCATGGACGACATGTAAAAAAATTGTACATAACTAATTTAATGTGAATACTTTTCTACAATACTTACAAAATTTATAGAATAGAATCTTTTTTTTTCAAACTAACTTCACAGCGGATTAGTGACCACCAAGAAAATCACTTAGATATTTATTCTTCTACAATTCACTTTTGCAACATAAATTCTCTTTAAATCAAAATAGAATTTAACAAATATGAAATATATTAGTGTCATTAGTAATTGTAAAGAGAATACTATTAGTTTTAAATAAACCCATTTAAACATTTTTCTCTCTGTAATATTGTACGTATTTTAAAAACAATAAATTGATCAGAACGCACATTTGACTATGTACAGAATTTTATTGATTTTAGTAAAAAGGAAATAGGTTATTATCATGTGTTATGGAATATTCATTTTTTATCAATAAAATAGTAAAAAATACAACGATCAAAATTACTACAAGTCTCAAATGTGCGGCGCAAATACATTTCTAGTGAACAAGAACAAACAATGTACTTAATTAATGTTATATGCATACTTCCTCCAGTACTAATGTAACTAATATAAACAAACATACAACAAATTAAAACAACTTATAATTAAACAGCCGTACTCACATGTATGTATAGTATTCTATATAGTGTGCTTGTAAAATTTACAAAAATAATAACATCTAACAGCTTACATATTATTAATCATGCAAACGTTAATATTGAAAAGGGATTTACTATTTTCAAATTAAAACGAACGCAATAGGAATAAGTTAATTGATATTATCATCTAGAGGAGAATCGTTAATTTTTTTTACATCCATAAGCTAATTAATAGCCTGGTGACGCAAAAATCTTCTTGACTAATGGCTCTTAAAATGTAACAGCTTAAGGATCCATTTTTAATCATTTTGTTTGAAATGTTTATTTTAAAGACGTATAAATCATCTAGATGATCATGAATATTTTCCGTACAACGTGTCTTGGACTTTCGATAATAATTCCAATGATCCCAGTTAAAGAACTGCTGACCTAGACATTTTAATATCATGAAACTATTCATATACTTGATATAAGTATGTAATGTGGATAAAGTGTTATTGGTTATGCATTTTATATTATCAATTTGTGTAATTCAAGGTCATTCGATATCTGGTCAAGGTAAAACGTGGCTGCAGATATATGTATGTTACTTTCGCTATAAATCCATAACATACCAAGTTCAGTGTACATCCATAACATTTGAATAATTAATGATTTTATAACGCTTGTACTATTACCGATTGAAACAAATGAAACTAATTTATTGATAGAAAACAAATACATGATTTGTATTTAGTTTCAAAAAATACTTACATATTATTCAGTAATTTATTGTAAATCAATGATAATAAAGAAAAACGTAAATTATTTCATTGTACACTTTTCTTCTGTTAAGATTTAGTCGTAACTTCTAACAAGCTCCTGAAAAATTCTAAGGATCGATATCATAAATATGTTTGCAATTCTACTGGGAAATACCGGAAGAAAAGTATACTGTAAGGATCAGGATAAACCTTATTACACAATATCATCTACGTCGTTTTTATTTATATATAAAAAAACAAAAGAATTAGAGCCACGGTTCTTGAATTATGAGACGAAAATACGTGCCTTATTTATTCTTAATTTGTGTGAGAATTAATAGTACGAATCATCTGTCATAAACAATACAAAGAATATAACCTAACAATAAGATACATAGTAGAAATGCTGATAAGTAAACATGTGATCACGTATTACTATGTTCATAAAACTACTAAATACTGCAATTTTCAAAGGGTTACAAGGTTGGCGAACTAAGTAAGCACGTCTAGAAACTGTTTAGTGCTACACTTTGGTACATTTTGTACCGATATAAAACTTTATAGCTAACTCCATGAACAAGAATTAGATCCGGCAGTATTCCACTTTTGTCTTCTGGGCCGTAAAAATGATATATTATCTCCGATAAAATCTTCAGAGTAAATGGAACATTCTAGTTTAGATGTATTTCGTTGTGTTTAGTTTTATAAATGCTATAAGCTCTATGTTTGCTATTGCTAGGTACTATTCTCATGTAATAAACCATTTATCGAGTTCCTATACTTAACTAAGAGTTTTTTTATATATAGACACATTCATAAATGGATTACAACTAATGAACACAAAGCTCCAAATGTATTTTAATCAAGAACTCGAACCGAACCGAGACAATACCGAAAACCAAAAGCAAAACATTTGATTTATTTGTAATGTAATCATGACTTTTAACATACGTAACTTTTAGTTACAATTAATCGATTTCAGTAGTTCTACTACACGTATGTAATATACAACTGATTAGCAATTATACATTTTCTATTTACTATATTAAAAATGTTAGATTAGTAGCAAAAATATAGCGAATTATTGGAAAAGAATGAGAGTAAATTTCCATTCTTTCGTTGTAATAATTCCACAAATTTTTACAAATTATCTACAATAATGTACTAGTCATAAATACCTTCATTAAATATTCGATAATTATGTCGTAAACTATAAAACATAATAATACTGTAATAACTTATAATTATAATGAAAAATTTACAATGTACGCTAACAGTACAAACGTGAAACCATTTTAAAAACAGTCAAGTAAAATAATAACACCAACTGTGTGTTACATGACACTATAGTACTGTAACTGAGCGAGCGAGTCCATTATTGTAAAAATAAATGTCCATGGAAAAAGAAACACAATTATTTGATGTCCTATACAATCGATTTTGTGACATATGGTATCTCAAGGTTAAGCAACGTTTACAACTTATTTGATAACGCTGCGTACTGGCATGTCCTGTTAGTTTTCAGATAACTGTGATAAAACGCTTGTTCAAAATGTTGCATTGACTGGCAATATATTTCATTATCATGCTCAGGGCAAAAGTGCGATGGCACAAAAATGGAATTTTTTATGGATCATCGACCAACGCAACGTACATTAGCGGCTGTTGTAACTCCAGCAATCTGGAATAGTTTCAACGTTCAAGCAATGTTACTACTAACTTCGTTCAAAATAAAATACTAACAACTTCAAACTGCAGTCAGTTTTTTTACAATTCCTCAATTGTAGAACCACTTAAATACCACATAGAGAGCAGTGGTTAATAAAATTTAAGTTAAGCAAACATTGTTTAACTACAAGATGGCGGAAACGGACAGTATGACACAGCACATAAGTAAAATCGATGCATTGGTACAAGCACTAAACGACGTCGATGAACTAGTAAGCCCGGAGATAAGATGGCAAAAGTACTCAGAAGTCTACCGATCAAGTACAATGGATTTATGATTTTATAGTATCCTTACGACGAAACCAAATGAAAATATGACAATATTCAAAATTGTTGAAAAAAATCAAGATTAATTCATTTGAAAATATGACTTAAATAAATACAGTATGCCAAGGAGAACTTCTAAATAAGAAATATACAATTTACATAAAAAAATCCAAATATTTTGTTTAGGAAATAATAACGACATGAATCTCATAGCAAAACTGATCAAATAGGAAAAAAATCTGCAAGTGAAGGATCGTTCATGTTGTAGCATCAGAGGAAGATAATTATGTTGACGGAAATGTCAGATAAATATTCCCAGAAGTTCAAATGAAGATTATTGAGAAGTTCTTCTGCAAGTACCGTATATAGAGGAAATTGCATCGTTAACTTTTCAAAGAAACTTGCAACTGGGACTATTAAAATCAGATGATTTCACACACTGAAACCTGTGCAGTAAGATGAGTAATATTCTTATTAAATCATCTAAGAAAATTTGACATTAAAGTGTATGTTTACCAAAGCAATTTAGGTCAAAAATAGAACGTTATGTTGACGACAGTTCAAACTATGTTAATTATTTTCAATGAAACCAATAGCAGAGTAACGAACATACTGTTCTATTAAAAATGAGAATAATCGAGAATAGAGCGATAATTTCGAGGAATATAATGACATATTAGTGAAAACGTATAAGAATAGCTGGATCCACAGCGACTGAAAGTTAATCCATAAAGTCAAGAACAAAAATTTTTCAAATATAAATAGAATTCAATTACTATCTCGTTACAAAGAATCTAGTATCAGAATGGCCATTAACGTACAAAGAAGCCATGTCAAGTGGGGTACCGAAATTGGTGACTATAGAAAAAAAAATCGAGTGTTTGAACGCGAATGGAATTTGGATAATTGTACCTCTAGCAGAAATCGTGAAGCTATAGACCGTAAGTGGATCTACAAAGTTAAGCGTAAAATTAGTAGATCAATCACATGATATAATACATGATTATTTTATGAGAGTTTTTTACAAAAGGAGGGTATTAGCTCTCACGAAACTTTTTCACTTGTGCTAAGATAGAATCATTTCCACTTTTGGTATTGGCTACCACTATAAACTGTATGGAAAATATGTGGAACAATTTCAACTTTCAACACTCTTCCTTAACTTTGGGATGGAACCTAACTATCATGGTAACATGTAGTATCTTTGTTCATCTTACATAAATTCGTATAAGTTTATCTTTCTTATTTCGAATACTGAAATCGTCCCTATATGCTAATATTAATTTCGAAAGGGATTTCTCGAATGCCACCTGGGCTTAAGATAATGCCATAGGGAAGAATTGTAAACTGCATTTGTCGGCCTATAGGGAATTTACACAGTACCCAGCTACTCCATGATTGACGCATTAGCAATTCTAAGCGAATTGTTTCCAAATTTGTACAAACATTTTCACAGATCAACGATGACTAACGAAAGACTTAAGTGCGCCGCATATCTCCACATTCTGAAGCAATAAAAGCCAAAACATAGTATTTTACGTGCTTTTTTTGAAAAATGTGAATATTTTTTCTCGATACATTTTAGAGGAAAAATGTAAAGGAAAAAGTTGTTTCAATAAAAAACATTATGCATTTATTATTTATAAAGACACCTAAGCTTTGACTGGCCCGAGGTTCATCTCACCTCTCGAAGGTTTTATGCTTTCTATATTTCAGTTTTAAAATGCATCATCGATTCTGTTACATATTTGCATGCTTGGGAGGAAAATAGTCTTGTTGCAGACGTATTATTAACATCGGTCACCATACACAACGTAGTTCCTTTTAGAATAAACTGTTTCATTCTACACTGTATTTTTCTATTCATTGTCTAATTATTTATTTAGAAAGAGAAAGCAACTCCGGCTAATAACAGACTTGCACATATTACAGATGTTACGTCAGGAATGCAAAATGGCAGCACATACATATGTTAAATTTGCCATGCCAACAATTTACGTCAACACTCCATATTAATATATGTTAATCTGAATATCCACTAATCAATACTAATTGAATAAAATTAATACTAAATGCGTAACCTTGAATAACTTCGGACGAAATTTAATATTCCAAAATGTATTTCCAATAAGCATCCCTAGTTGAGATCTGTTTTTAAAATTCTTACTGCTTGTCGATGATTGGAATATATTTTGGTGAGCACCATCTGTAATGAACTTAAGGAATGTATCTGGTTACTGGTTCTAGACAGTTGTTAGGTCACTAATTATAGATAGATACATAATGACACTAGTACATCTGTCTAGTTATGTAACGTGAATGGTGTTTGGATAATATGTAGTACAATATGAAAATGTTGCATACATACAGCTCAACGTGGAAACCAGTCAAGCGTTCTCTGCACACAAGCGTGTGCCTGTTAATTTGGTATGAACTGTGTCGCCCTACATGGTCTATCAAAAGAACAATGATCCTGGCGGCGTATTGGACATATGTATGTCAAACATATTAAGCTGAGTTCGCATACGTGAAGCTTACTGGCAACAGAGACAATATAAATTAATATAATTTTCTCTATTTGGTTACATTGCTGTACTAGTATATGCTTTACTCACGTATTCATGTTTCTTTTAAGGTTGATTTGTCGTACGTTGTTCTGCGTTGGGATGCTCAGAAAGAAAAGGTGGGCTAGATCATAGTATCTTTTGAATAAATGAGATGTACTTTGAGAGTCAATGGGACCAACAAAAGTAGATTGTCACGCAATATTTAGATATTCATTATCTCTTTTCTCTTAGTTTCAGAATAACATCCTGAAGTATCCGGGACAGTGCCAGATATTATAACTAATATAATTTATGTCATTCGGATTTATTGGAACGTAAGGTGGTAAAATGTATCATTACTTCCTCATATATGAAATCCATTTAGTTATAAAACCATAGTATTTTTATTCTACACAACCATCAATCATGTGAGCGTTATATCAAATTTTTCATATATACTGTGACATTTAGTAAATCAAGGGAAAAGTAATGTTTTGTATGGT
>JAGJTL010000719.1:2440485-2450974 GCA_022063505.1 Calosoma granatense
GCCGCTATCGAGGGAATTGCGTGTTACTACTGGTATAGCGTAATTAATAATAAATTTCATGGTCTCTTTATAATTGCATTAATTCCATTTCTACATATATTTATGTAAAAATCGATATCTGTTAATATACGGACAGTATAGTCATATACAAACGAACATAAAACGACACCGTACGGCTCGTTACACATTTGAGTACGTTCATTTCCCCATTACATATAAAGGACTGTACATGCCACGTGGGAAATCTATTTAATGTTTAACCTTGAAATAACTATATTTGCATGACACGTCAAACATCCATGTTGTATTCATTCACATCACATCACATGATCTTTGAATATTCATATTACAAAATTTGTAAACTGACATAGACAGGATGTGGTTTTCCTACTTATATATTTTAAGTGGGCATGTCTTTAATCTAATTTTATTTTAACTACACAACACACTTCAGTTAATCTTATTTCCCTATCCTCACATCTGCATTGCAAGGCTCTGTTACTTCGTCATTCATATGCAACGTTTATCTTGCATTAACAGCCATTTTAGTAATAATATTCCTAATAACAATTTAATCAGTATTTCTATTTGTTACTATAATAATAATTTTCAATATATTCCATTCAATTCCACCGTTCTCCTTTAAAATAACTTTCAAATCCATCTACAGTAATGTATGAACTACTGTATAATTCGCACACTCTAATACTGTAAAGAGGTATCCATAATCCGAACTCCTGCATTTTGTAATTCGACAACATTATTTTTTTCAGAATTAAATACCCGAACGTTTACTCTATTGTTTGTAATTTCATTTATTTGTCAGAAATCTTTCTTTATTTGGCATTTTATATTTGAAATGTTTTTTGTTTGTTATTTAGAATAAATGGTTTTATAAAATTATTGCATATAAAATTAATTGTGTAATATTATAGAAACATTTTTATCGTTTAATAAGGTATCTATAAACCGTACACCTCGCCGAACACGTTCGGATTATAGATACCATGCACTATGATTCTATAATCCGAAAGTTTTGTTAATCCGAACGGGGTCTGGTAATTTTCTGTCCGGATTATTCAAACATTACTGTATTTAAAAAATAGTTTCTACTGAAAATATCGCACGAATATATAGATTTACTGAAAGAATTAATTTTTAAATTAAATTGAAAAATGTAGGATGAATTTAAAAAATGTATAGTTGGTAAAGATACCAATTTTTCGTTTACAAAAAAACTGTCCACTTATTCTTACTTTTAATCAAGAAATATATATTTCAGTTCAAGTTTACATCTCAATAAATATTTTTCTTCCGACATTTAAGAAATATAATCTGTTTTGAAAATGCTATAAAACTTTTATAGTTAATCTGTACAAAAGATAAATTATCCTTGCCTCCAGTAAAGATTCATTTCGTTAAATCCATTCACTGAATAAAGTTTTATTGCATATACCACATATGTTAAAAATATTGACCAGCCTGTATAATACTCGTATTATAGACACGTTACATAATTCTACATAATTGTTTTTCTTTCTTTTTAATTCGTTACAAATTATACATTGTAAATGCCAAAATGATACGCCAATGACATTTATTTTATTACACTTTAATATCATTTTAACGACTTCCTCAATTTATATATATACTAACATGCAGGAAACTGTATTTTTTATAATTGACATAACTTTAATTAACGCATAAAAATCTTTCTGTTAAAAAAAAACTTGAGGTGTAATATCCTGAATTTATAAAAAAAAACACACGGAATACGTAATGTGACATGTAGGTTGTAGTGCATTGAATTATTGAATTTTATAACTAGACCGGTGACTCGGACATGTATGTGTGTTTGTACATGCACATATATAGTGCTTTACTCTACATGCTTGTACTCGAAACCAGTGGCGTAACTGCAGTACTTTAGAAAAATTTGTAATAAATATTTTCTGTTTTATTACATTACATTCTGGGTAAAATGCATTAGTAAAAATAATTAACTTAGAATATGCATTTACAACTTAGATCATTTGAAAGAGTTATTTAATTACATTAAAATACTATTTAATGTAACTGTACTACATAATAACTTTAAAATGTGTACCTACATTCTAATATATTCTATATTAGATATTCTAGTGGATGGTGATCGTCCCGTCGATCTAGTAATAATCACAGTTAAATAATTTATAATAATTTGATCTTATGTAAAAATTAGTGAACATCATTACTTGATATGTATTTTAATGACAGCTAGTAATTTAAACACATTTAAATAAAATAAATTAAAATAGACAACATATACATATTAGTATAACTAGTTAATTCTAGCAAGAAATATACGGAAGTAATTGTTTTATTACATTATTTATACAAGTAAAATATTTGAGAAATGAATTATTGTTAATACTGCACAGTGTGGGAATTTGTATGAATTACAAAGATTTGCTTACATCTAGAAATAAAAAATCAATGTAACAATATGTCAGAAATGAGAAAACTACGAATACGTAGTACAATTGCTTTCTACTATTTAGATAAACTGTTAGTTATTATAACATATGTTCGTGGCAATGTTTGGGTCAGTGCCCCGAGCTCCGCCCGTCTGCGCGGCACTGGAAATCGATGCTTGAAATGTACAGTGACAAACTACAGTAGGAGCTGTTTTTGACATAGCGATAAGCTCATAAAACTCAATTTCATTGCACAATTTGTTTTAGAAGCTTACCGTATACATTGCAATGTGGAAAAAGGCCTACAATTTATCTGTATTAACTCGTCAACAAACAATTTAATTTGTTTCAATTCTAAAATCAACACAAACACATTTAAAATAGTTAAACGTATATAATAGTGATCAACATCAACAGTACAATATTCTATAAATAGAAATATGCAATCAAGAAGAATAAGACTTCTATAATGATGTATGCCAAGGTTTTGAATTGCCATTCAAAGGAGCTTCTTCAAGGTTACGTAAATGATTTTAAAAAAATTGTGCTAGCATATTTTCACAAATAGAAGTATAGCTTCTTGTGGTCTTCAAGATGTAACCGTGACATTTATTTTTCAAGGTTACCAGTGCTCACTTTGTATTGAAAAACATGTTGCAATAAGATCAGAAAGAGCAACATTCTTTGTGACAGAGAATGTAACTTAAAAGAGTCGACTAACGAGAAGAACTAGGCGACTGAATGATTCAGCGAACGAAAGAAGATATTATGTTATTTCATAGTAACATTGAAAAATATACGTATACAACTGCACTTTGGTTTGTATTATTTGTTAAAGAAATTGTGACATATTTGCACAAATATTCGAGCACGTGCTACGTATAACCAAAGAATCATATGCATAACAAATTGAACACGTACTGAAATAGAATTTGCTTATGCAATTTTCATGTACTAAGAAAATACTTCTATATCGAATGAAAACACGTGAAAGAACTAGTACTGGTTTTCGTTTGTTCAAATTTGTTATATAGAATTTTCACCTCTCAAAATATATTTCAACTGACATGTCTGTTTGTACGTTATTTATTCGCACTAATCCACGTGGGAAACTAAACAAATGTGAATAAAACGAACTGTAAGTGAATGAAGCAACTCAATAAAGAGAACATGATTGTTAAAAATGTTTTTGCTGTTATGAATGAACGTTCAATAAAACAATGAAGAGCGTAATGTAATTTCCTGCTCTTTGGATTTCCGTTTAAAAAATCCGCATATAGACAAGTAGCTTCCGATGTAGTCTAAAGGTATTGAAACTCAATAAACAAAGAAAAACGAAAAGTACTTAATATTATATTGTTTTCAAGGTCGTTATGTTTTCATGTTTTCTACTCTCCTTTCAACATATTACACATTTCTCGCATATTATTCTCTACATTTTCTGGCTTCTCTGAAACTTTATTGTCCTGATGAACTTGGTACGTACATCCTGTAGATGAAATTATTGACAATTGTAAAGTAATATAGAAGAAAATGAGGTGTTTGAACTAGCTTTCTGTTCAGAAATATACTTGTGAGGAATGTATGGTTCAGTACACGGTACAACGAACTGAAGTAGGGTTGTTTACGCGCGCGTGTAACTGAAACGTCTATATGAAAAAAACGTGTGCAGGGTGTGGGCGTTCTTTGATATAAGGCGCCACGGTGCGGCGCGTAGGCGAAAAAGAACTTGTACTTAAATCATCGACCTGTTAATACAAGTGTAGGTATGTATAGATATGTAGTCATGCATCAGACAGTTCCTCACATCTTATATGATGACAGAGTAGCTTGTAGCACGTACTATCTGCATCTTCATAACATCTTCAAGTGATTAAGTTCGTTAAGAAAAATCTCTCCTCTACTCCCCATTCCATATAAGTCTGTAACGCGCACAGCATTTCAACCAATTCCATTCCTCATTGCCCCACGCACCCTCTCCCACTCCACTGTAGCGGAAGCCTGCGTACATACATTCCCATACAGCTGTAACTGCTGGTGTGCCACGCTATGCTATGCTGCCACATCCTGCGGAGTGGAATCATAGCACAAGACAACACAGCACGTCTTGTGCCATGCATGTATGTACATGTATATATGTATATGTATAGTAAGGACAGTAGTAGATACATATACAAACCTCACCTCTCCCCTCTCCCTGCCTCGTACATACAACGAACGCTATACGGAAAACAGAAAGGACACCACCCATCGCCTAGGGACTTGTGTTGTCGCAGTGTTGGTGGCAGCACTGGCTGCATAGCGACGACGCTGCTTATTGATCGCAGCGCGGGGTAGGACGCTAGTACCGACGATATAACGGTGTCCGTTGCCATGGTACCCCTTTCCGCAACATTGCTGACCGTCTGACGTCAACAGCGCCGTCAAGTCTCCACGCCATAGCGCGGCACCGTGCGACATCGGCTGGTTGGTCTGGTGCTGGTGCTGTGCTAAGCTAGAAACTTTCCTGGCTGAACACTCACGGAAGGTCGCAATTGTAATATCCTTTTGCTAGTTCCTGCTCGATCGAACCGAACAACCCTGCCCAATGTCGAAATGCTTTGTTATAGCGATAACATAATAAGACAACTACAATTAGCTAGAACTAGCTGGTTGAGCTGGAACGGTAAAGGAATTCTTGGTGCAACGCGTATCCGGCTTCCTAGAAACGCATGTAATATTGCCGCATAAACAGAGCGGCATGAATGGATAGTGCATAATTGATTCGGGTCGGCGAGAGGGTCAGGCAGTACACTATCTTCCTGCCCCCGCAGCACCGGCGCAATACACCACCCGATTCCATCATCCATCCACCACCTACTCTATCCCCCCCACAAACTGTGGCCCCAAAGCTCCTCCCGCCCTCCAGCCAGGGCTACACTGTCCTGTTCTTTTACATGCATTCAGCCGAGTTGAGGGTGGCAGGGTATCACGTCGCTCTCTTGCGTCAGAATTTCGCTATAGAGCTAACGGTGGGAACCAGTGTACGTGAGGCCGTCGATAGGAACGCACTATAGCTTTGCGACGACGGCCACCCCCGTCTCTCCCCTCGCATTGCCGTGCGCGTTCCCCTCGTCTTGACGAGGAAGGTGCGGCGCGTCCAACCCCGACCGCCGTCGGCCCTGGCACCACCACCGGCACCATAGCCGCCGTTGCCACCACCACCACCGTCGGCACCACGACCAACGAAAGCACGCACGAACATACGAACGAACGAGAAGCGCCGAAGCCGAAATTGTACGTCAGCCGAAGCGAAGACCGACGACGTGTTACCACCGACAGAACGCCGCGCACACAAAATGGCTGTACCAGCATAAGAGAAAATGGCGTTCGTATTGGAAATCGGAGCACATCTGACGATGGCCACTGCGGTATGAAACTGTACTCTGTACCACTGAACCATTGAACATCATGTGCAGACATCGGATGGTGCACGAGTAACAAAGTGTTGCATGGTGTTCGTGAATTCGTGTGCGCGTCAGCGAGCGTAACTTAGTGAGAACTCACTTGAGCTCTACAGAACATACATTCATACATATCCTCGCACGTACGTATGTATACGTATTACGTATATATATAGTATAACATCGAGACGTACACACTCGTAAACGGACGATGTCGACAACGACAGCAGCGATTTGAGTAGTAGTAACGATAAGGTACCCGAGTACCGCAGTACTTTTCACGGGGACGGGGTTCGGGGACGAGGAGAAAGATAGAAGAAGAACGAAGTGTTGTTTCCGCAATTTACTAGAGAACTCGTCGTTTACGTGTGCCTGACGTGTGCCTGCAGCATGTGTGTGAACTGTTCGAGCGGAAGAAGTCGTGTTATATCGACTAGGCACCGAATTTCTCACCGTTGTTCGTAAACAACAAGCAATAAATGCAGACTTCTGCCGTACATGGTTTTTCAAGGACATACATACGTATTAAAGAAAGTTGATGTAAGTACCTTTATTCTCTTTTACTTATGCACACCATCCAAACAAAACGATTCTATTCAGTTCCCGTATAACTAGCAAACATTCATATAGGACATACATGACATTGCAGTACGTGCATACCGACACATTCGTTCAGCCGTCACACACACGCTCATACATACAGTAGATTGACGTCGAACTGGCAGCAGGGTGGACTACACTTAAATGCAACATTTTCTAGTAAGTGTTTCTGTGCTTTCATACTCATATTTGGCTCGCTGTTTTCGGTTCGGAAATTTTTGTGGGTCATTCCGGCGCGCTATCGATTTATTCTGCCGCATAGGGGTGACGGCAAGGCCAGTTCACAACGCTTACTGTTTGTCCCTTTTATTACGTCGAGGTTATATTTGACAATCGTCCTGTTCGACCGCACAATGACATTTCCACGAAAAGTCGTCATCAATGATGTCAGCTTGCGAACCGCATGGCTGTTCTGAAGACAGGTACCGCGATTCCAGCGGCTTCCTGCAACGAGGTTTGTCACTTTCTCGTGTTTGTCCATTCCATTCTGCACCATCGTTTCAGGCACTTGTTTCACCTCATTCATTTCCTGTACAAACACATGCACAATTGCCATTCTATGCTATGTTATGCCATGCCACGCCATTCATAATATACATGCACACACACTCACACTCATGCTAGGAAGAAAGGGAACATTAGTCATTCAGTAAGTCCATGCTAACCACCATCATATCTTTTCTTTCATAAATCATCAAATATCCGACAGATTACTTGTATGTTTTCCTTTGCGAATCATCAGGAATTCGTCATCTGTCATTGACGTTGCAAAACATCTGCATCTTGCGTAATAAATATTACATTTGACAGTTACATCTTTAACAAGCTTGTAGCAATGAATGAATGCATTCGATTCTCTGATTATGTGTTGAATATATCGGGTTTGCGCCCGGGAATCTATTCCTTACTTAAAAATAAATCGATAGCGCACTGCAGCGTAGAAAGAACAGCTGATTTGTTGGTTCTAGACATATCTTCAGAAGTTTCATTCGGGCGTACAATAAAATCGTATTTCTGTCACATGTCTCAGTTACCATTCAGTCTATTATATGATATATCTCAAAGGAATAATTGAAAAATAAAGATATTAGTTCATGTTTACAGTATTGTAAAACTAAACACACGTATTGCGCATTAAGGAATTAAAATGGAAGGAAACTAATGCATTTGTAGCAATTTAATTCGTATCGCTAATATGATCGGTTGAATGTAAACACACTTTATCAATTACCATAATAAGAAACATATTCGTGACGTAATATTTTTCTACCAGTAAATAGATTATTTCGTTACAGCCCATCCTTGGTCATCCTTTTACATTATCGTGTTAATTAATTTGCATCTAATTAAATGGGTGATTAATGTAACCAGATGATTAATACCGTAGACTGGTTTAGAGTTACCCATTCATATAAAAGGGTAAGTTTACCAAAATCGTATTTCTTTCAGTAATAAAATAAATTTAGAATTGTTTGCCAAATTAAACGCAACTATAGACAATCTCAATTCAACATATACATATTACTGATTTCAATAATTGAAGAGAAAACACCCATTTCAATAAAACAGTACCATATTTTTGAAATAATCAATTTCTTCTATACTATACATCTTATTAAAATCGAACATATTTGTCACATTTTTTAATAAATCATAATTAAATATTGAATTCTGTGAGAACTATATCAAAATCTGGTGCGGTGACATCATACATAAGACACAGTAGTCAAATAAACATTAATAATAATATTAACATTCAAATCACAAACGATTTATTACAGCATTCAAGGTAAGTGACAAATTATTTATATGTTTTTTCTTGTTGTTAAAGGACGCTGAAATATGTATGCAATTTTACAAATATTAATTTCAATATTCAAATGTCCATACAAATTTCGACTTACGGGTACACGCACTTATGGTATGAGATATAAAAATTTACAGCCGCCAAAAATTAAATTTTCCATAAAAAAATCAATTAAATGTAGCGCCAAACTTATATCTAATACAACATAGACTAATTTTCGATTTAATATGAATTTCGTAGAATATTCACGTGTTCCTAGTAAAATTAAATTAATTATCAGAAAATGTAATAAGGAGTGTTTATTTGATTAACATAATAACCACATATTGATATTTACCAACATGTTTCAGTATCATTAAAATGTAACTTAATCTGTGTTTTTTCAGTGAAAAACAAAAAGAACGGTTACTATGTGAACCGTCATTCACAACAAGTCGAGTGAATGACGTAAATATCAGTTTAAAAGTGATATCAAGTAACGGTAGTGTGTGAAATTGGACAGGAACGCGGAACGGGAAGTTGAATTTGTGCCCGTAATCATATCAGAGCGCCCTTTAATAGAATTATAATTGATTTATGCAAGTGAAACTGAAAATATGATTCAATCACATGTTCTAATATCAACAATGAAGTGCACATCTTCAACATGAAAAGTACACACTCTATTTTTATTTAACTCGGATTTGCGTTACTAAACCTGGATTAAATCAGTTAATACCTAACCGTGTTTATTATTTTATTTACACAAATAATTCGTTTGTTTTGAAAACACATTGTCAACGTGTACCAAAGTGATTTTTAAATTCTATTTAATTATTTTACGACAAATTTTATTGATTTTTTCCAGATTTTGATATAAATTTGAATTAAATTTAGAGATTAAATTTGTTATATTCGTATGTGCAACTGCCTGATAAATAAAAATATTTAAAGAACATTTGCTAAATATTCATTTCTCTAAACAAAATTATCAGAATTCTTATCACAAGATCATATAATTCCTATTACACAACTTGAAAAATAGAAATACTAAAATATAAGTATTACAAAAATTACCTTGAAAAATATGTTAATATAATCTTGGTTTAGTTAGTTACAGTACAGCTTGTGAGAATTATCAGAAATATTTTATTACTATATTTTAGGCACTAATGTTCAAATAAAATAACTGAAGACTATGATGTAATAACTACTACTGAATCAAAATGGTTAAAAATCGATAATCTTAAATCTGGATTATAAAACATAACAAGAATGTCACTTTATTTTGTTAGCTCAAGACTTTTAAAATGTTTATAAATCACTGGATATAGTGTATTATGTCAAGCTTCAGTTTCTCATGAATAACTTATGAATTTTAAATTCCGTTTTTTTCTGAAACATAACACAATGAATTATAGATGTTGTATAATTACAGTTCATTAGATATTTAAACCAAACTTGGAACATAATTACAAGATGAGACAAAATTTTATTAGACTTACGATTCTATTCAGCCATGTAAAAATTATTATAAAGACAAAGAAAAACAGAAAAATATCAAACAGATAATCATGTTGAATATATTAGCGTTGCTAGTCTATGCTTTATAAACAAATAGTAAATGTATACGTCAATAAAATACAGTTCCATCATAACTGTCACATTATTCATTTATATGCTAGCTATGTACGTATATATCGAGGTATACATATATGCTATACTATAAGTGGACTTTTATCATTAAATGAACGACAAAAGCGTGAAACGAGTTATGAATTGTATCGAACAAAATATTTTATTCTAATAATTGTAAGAAGATAGTAAATAATAATGTTTAATCAATATCTCTTCAGTTTTATAAAAGTAATTTCTGCAATGATATTAGAATGTGTTTTAATACAAAATGAGACATACATATATTTTAAAGACAAGATTGCTTGTGGGTAATATTTGAAAATGTAGAACAAATAGGAACTTTAGATTGTGTAGAAAACATTTTCTAGAACTGGTAAACGCTCTGTAACTCAAATAACAAGACGGTTTGCAAACACAGAGTTAATTCATAGTAACTCAAATATACGGTTATGCAGAAAGAGACGCAAACTGATACTTTCTAGTTAAATAAATAAAATATATTCAGAAAAGCACTGCAGATTGTGGCATGATCAAAGTAGTATTTTATTTTATTGAAGTATAAATAT
>JAGJTL010000719.1:2464516-2484472 GCA_022063505.1 Calosoma granatense
AGCAAACAGTCGTCAGTTCACTAGAGCACAAGTTCATGCAATGCTTCTCTAGTGTTCTTCTGCTTATGTTTATTATTATATACATTATTAGCTATGAGAAAATACTTTATTAGCTCAATTATTATTGCACTGGTATCTTAAAATTCTACTGTTCGGTGTTTTCTACCAGGAAAAATATGTTCCACGGTTATGAGAATGCATCGTGTTCAGTTTCGTTAGTTTTCCTACATATTTCCATATATTCATCCATTCATACAGACATACAGACCTGTACGTGCATACAAATACAGATCCTCCAATCAACATACATTTGGTCAGCTCAGTACCTGTATGTGCATTCCCATTTTAGTTATGTTTGTTGTATTTCATTGGCGCTGCAAGGTGATTCACGATACGGCCAGTTAATTAAATTCTCGACTGGACATCACAGTGCCGGGATACAAATACAAATACTGGACATCACAGTGTAGCGATACAAATATCAAATATCGGCCCGTTTCTCTTGTTCTGCACATTCATACTAATATTTTACTTACTTAGAGAGCTTCTAACTTTTTACAAAACAATTCTGTATGCAATTTATGCGTTATAAAACATACTAAACAAGGGATGAAAGGAGCAGTCAGTGAGGACAAGGTACTCGGGTGTGTTGAATCCGATTCGAATAATTTTCCGTCGACCGGGGGAGTACAAAGGATGTCACATCATTGGTCGGTTATGCACGGAATATTGGTCGGTTGTAGCGAGGGACAGATAGAACCATTGAAATATACCAGAGTTATATAAAATAAAAAAAGATTCAATGGGACGGAACAGTTACTTAGATTTCGTAATTCACCAGTGATAACTGTCATTCGGATGTCAATTTGATGCATATTCAAGGGACTGTCAAGTATAAAGTAATCGTTTCAGCAGTATGACTATGTATCTTGATATAATCGTCACCTATTTGCCAACTCATGATCAATAGTGTGAATGATTTTTCCTGGAAGAAAACAAAGTATTAAATTGTATAATACGGGTTCATTATATTGTTATTATAGAGTGAGCACATAGGTGGTGCGATTAGAAAATATTGATTGAATTTTCTATAACCTCCGCAATGCAGCTAATAAACAAAGTAAAATAACATTATAAAAACAAACCGTAATTGATAATAATCAGTTGAAAACAGAAAATAGTATAAACAAAATAAATTTCAATGAATTATGCAACTGAACGACCACGCCTGTTTTCTGTATAGCGCGTAGGCGTTTAACTTATTGACCTTAAAGAGATTGCGTCACTACTATTGACCTAGGAATGATCGTGAATCGTCTTGTCTAGAAAATTTCCATTTTTCATTTATTATTATTGTTCTCATTGGATTCTCATTTAAACCACGATAACGAATCATGAACTTACAAATTATTAAACTGATTCAAGAGATGACTGTCATTGTGGGCAGATAAACTTGTACTGTAATATGAATGACATTTTTAATATTAAATGAGTGTATACAGATGTGTTATTACATACAACTAAAATAGTAAATCAGTTTCGGTAATGTTCTCTCTCTCTTTTTCTCTATTCTTCTTCATTGACTACTTCCATAGCATATCTACGTATACATATCATGTCTTGTATCCCTCATTTTCGTAAAGAAACAAATGCGTATTTTCTCTTTCTAATTTTTGAAGCCACGTTGTGCGTTCTTATGGTTATATGATGTCGGTCAGTTCAGATGGCTAGTCTGTTTTTAGTTGACTACCTTAAATTTAAAAGATTGAACGCATGCGCACTGATGACTTTAAAAGATACGCATCTGTACATTCTCTGTAGATACTGCAGTGCGTAACCATAAGTAAACAGTGTTACGCTAATACTGGCAGGTGTATTTCTTATATTGTCTCTCTCTTACACAGTATTTCTGTATATTATGACATACGTCTATTATTATATATTTACTTAGGAACGCTGTAAGGCTTATGTTGCATTTCGAATGGCTACGCCTGCTATTACATAGGATATATACGTAACATTCTGTATTCATAATTTTTCTCACTGTCATATTTAACTAAATCAGTAATTCATTATCTACACCCCCCTGTTTACCTCGAATTAGATGACATTTTCATGTGCTGACGTAATTTGCGACTACATGGGAAGATGTGTTCATAACAGAATGTTCCGTTTGTATCTTGTATTTTGCACAGTTTCACACTTCACTCGATTTTGACGTCACTGTCCACGCAAACAATGGTTGTCATTGCGACTCAGTACGCATCACATTATAATGGGATTGAGCTCGAAATGCGATTTCCTCAATAACAATGCAACATGTATGTGTTCGTTGATTTCAATGTGATATTATGATCAGTTATCACAGACTGGACATACATTTCTATTCATATGAAATGTTGATACAAATACAAGAATATGGACAGAAGGAGCATGCTTGAAACATGAGTGAAATATGAAACTGTGAATAAAGAATATGTTGAATATTCCGAAGGTAAGTTATGCACTAGTACATTTGCACATGTCCGACAGGCTGCCTCCACTCTGCAAGAATCGCTTACGTAAAACTAAGAATGCATACAGGAACATGGTTTTTCTTAGTACAGATTCAAGTGTATCTGTATTTTTGTAGTGTTACTTGAGATATCTGTTCTGTTTTCTCATTATTTCACTATGCTGTCGTTGAAACTTTCTGGAATGGTGAAGCTTGTGTTACCAGCGACAAATAACTCACTGTTGGTTGCACTGGCTCTCGTCTATTCTGCACAGCCATCTTCTTACTTATATACCCAGTGTATACGTTATACGTTTTTATTTCATCGCTAAAACACCATCATACTGTTGTTCCGCTGAACGGTGCTTGTTAGAAGCACCGTATCGTTTATGCTAGATCAGTAGTAAACCAAGCAACTGTAGTTTCTCACAGTATTATATAATTTACACTCGTATACATACACACACGCATACTCACATATACTACCGCATACACGCATATTCATACATACACACATGAGTTATAATTGTTTACCAGTTTGGTAGTGACGTGACAATTGTATAAAATGACAGAGAGATGTGTTATCATTGGTTCTGCTTGCACCTAGGTTCGGTATGAGGACGAGGACGAAGATGAAGGCCCCCAACCTGATCCGACCCTTGAACAAGGGGTACCTATACCCGTTAGACTTCAGGGTAGCTTCCCGCCGGAACTGGCCAGCACGCCTCTAGAAGACATAGATCCTTTCTATAGCAACCAAAGGGTAATTTGTTCTATTCTATATACATGTGTTTCATTGTGATTTAAAACAGAATGCAATGGTATGCCTGTTCTCTGTTTGTTACAGACATTTGTAGTGGTCAGTAAAGGCAAAGACATATTTAGATTCAGTGCAACCAACGCGCTATGGATTCTCGATCCCTTCAACCCAATCCGTCGAGTGGCCATCTACATTCTAGTGCATCCACTGTTCTCCTTGTTCATCATCACGACCATTCTCGTGAACTGCATCCTCATGATCATGCCCACGACACCGATGGTAGAGTCCACAGAGTGAGTAAATACGCCGGCTGGACGAACGGACATCCGTCCTCTCTCTCAGTGTGTGTCTCTCTCTCTAATAACTGTCACTTGCTTCTTCACGTTCTAGAGTGATATTCACTGGAATCTACACGTTTGAGTCAGCCGTCAAGGTGATGGCGAGGGGTTTTATTCTTCAACCGTTTACCTACCTTAGGGATGCATGGAATTGGCTCGACTTCGTAGTTATAGCTTTAGCGTGAGTAGCGTAGAATGTTAGACGATAGTCTTTGGCTAGTTTGTTTCTATATCTATTACATATTTATATAAATCAAATATCATATATATATATACAGGCTGATCAGTTTACTAGGCCCACTATTGCTCACTTCTAGATATAAAATCGGTTAAATCCGTAGTTAAGATTCAGAGTTATAATCCAATTATATTTACATCAAGTTAGTTTAATAGCAGTAATAAATGTAAAGATACAGCTTTTCATATCTATTCGGGCACGTCTGAGAGACAGGAAATTGTAACTTAGTTAAATATAGAACGGAAAATGCTCATTTGTGAGCCGATGTTGATAATGCTTATATATTTCAGACTTATTTATGAATATTAGAATTCAAAGTATGAAAATAATGGATTAATAGTAATTTCATTTTGAGTGCTACATTGTCTTAATAAAGTTTAAGATTTTAAAAATATATATATAACCGATTTGTATATCTTTTTAATGAGATTCCAATAGTAAGCCATATTGGTCTTTCAGCCTATATAAGTTTCGTAGACTAATTAATTCTGTCTGGTAAATGCCCATTTTATGATCACACAGAGTACATACATACATACATATATACCCTACACTCCGTCCTCTCACTACCCTATTTATATATATAAATACTACTCTGTCCCATCCACGTTGTTTATTGACATACTTATAATATCTTTCATTTAATTTCAAATGTTCTTAGTTCACAGATTCTTGGACATGTTCACATGTTAGTTTTAACGATATGTAAACGTAAATATAAATTATTTATCTCGTTTAACAAATGCCAAGTGAGTTGATAGTGTTTCAGTGTATCTATATTACATGTCATTTTACGAGTAATAATCGAGCTCTATAGGTATCATATATTTATATAGAATATTTTATTTGTTTATTTCATTTTCCTCTTATCAAGTTATGCTTGCAGTCCAATGGATTCATTGGAGATATTTATATATACATATAAATACATATGTATGCATATACATATTGATATATGTACAATAAAACCTCGGTATAATTATCATCGTTATCTACAATTACCGAAATATTCAATTCAATCCGTTCTGCTGGCATATCTAAGCACTCATCAGTTACAACGTATAATTCGTTATAAATGCTTCGTATGTTATAGTCAATAATTATGTACAATATATATATGTTTGGGAGGTTTTACTGTATATACGTATAAATGCTTATGAAATAATGTAGGACTTGTCTAGGATTTTAGTAGCTATTGTTTATATTTAGTGAAAGAGCAGATCTACCTATGCAGACTATAGAACATACGTTCGTGAATATCGTATTAGTGTCTAGTTAGAAATTAGTTTCACAGAAATTAACCTGTGAAATTTAGTTACATGTCAGTAGACATTCCTATGTAGTAATAAATAGTTAGTAAAACAATATTTTTAAATCACACATCACAATAATCCAACTCGCAATGTCCCATTTAGAATCACAGTGATTTAAATATTGTTTTACCCCTAATCATAATCATTACATTCACAAGAGGATCTGATAATTTTCTACAAAATTAACAGCTCCAAACTGTATCTGAATTCTATAAAGCAAATATGTCAATGTAAATGTCAGTCCATTAAATAGTCGCAGAGTTCATATGTTCGCAAATGTAACTATAATTTATTATTGCAGTTATGTTACAATGGGTATAGACCTTGGAAACCTTGCTGCCTTGAGAACATTCAGAGTACTTCGTGCCCTAAAAACTGTAGCCATTGTGCCAGGTGAGCATAACTAAACTTCTCATTCTTTAATCAACTGCTATTACAGAATCTAACCATGGTATTTTTGTGTAACAGGTTTAAAGACCATCGTCGGTGCTGTCATAGAATCCGTAAAAAATCTGCGAGATGTGATCATTTTAACTATGTTCTCCCTATCTGTATTTGCTCTCATGGGTCTGCAAATCTATATGGGTGTTCTTACGCAGAAATGCATAAAGAACTTCCCAATGGATGGCTCATGGGGCAACTTAACAGCAGAGAACTGGGAAAAATTTGTCAGCAATGAAAGTAAGAGTATTTGTTTAGTTTACATTTAGAATAGATTGTACTTGTTCATTGTTCGGTCTTGTAGCAAACTGGTACCATGACGAGGAGAAAGAACTAACACCACTATGCGGGAACTCCTCCGGAGCTGGGTACGTGATATTGGCAACTAGTAAGTGCGTACAGCCCCATACTAAAATTATTTCATTTTGTTTTTACAGTCAATGCTTGCCTGGTTATACGTGTTTACAAGGCTACGGGGATAATCCAGATTACGGATTTACAAGTTTTGATACCTTCGGCTGGGCTTTCTTGTCAGCATTCAGACTCATGACACAAGATTACTGGGAGAATTTATACCAACTTGTACGTATATTGTCTAAAAATTACTAAGTATTCTGTTTAACTTTAATGTTTAATTCAGGTTCTACGATCAGCTGGACCATGGCACATGTTATTTTTCATAGTGATCATTTTCCTCGGTTCTTTTTACCTGGTAAATTTGATTTTGGCCATTGTCGCGATGTCGTATGATGAATTGCAAAAGAAAGCAGAGGAGGAAGAGGCAGCTGAAGAAGAAGCAATTAGGGTAAGATGTTTGTGTGAAATATAGGAATCTAGGATAAATATTTTAACTTACTGGAAACTATTTACAGGAAGCAGAAGAATCGGCATTAGCAAAACAGAACAAGTTGGAAGCACAACAACAGGCAGCAGCCGCAGCAGCAGCTGCCGCGGAAGCAGGAACTGACAACATTGTCAAATCACCATCAGACTTTAGTTGTCATAGTTACGAGCTATTTGTTGGACAAGAAAAGGGTCACGATGATAATAACAAGGAAAAAATGAGCGTCAGGTAAGTAGATGTGCAATATATGCTATCTATCTTCAATTACTTTTCACTAATTTCCATTACTTTCAAATATATTTTCTAATGTTATTTACTAATTTATTATGAAAATGCCACAATAACCAATGCAGAAAATACGTACTATATAATAATTTTATAAGTGGTATAATTTTAACAAAATGTTCTCATTTGTTCATTTATTTATTTATAAAGTGAACTAATTGAAAATATCATTTATTTCAGATCTGAAGGTTTGGATTCTGTAAATGAACAGAGACGGGTACCAACAAATACGAATAAGATTAGAAAAGTTAGCACCGTAAGTAAAAATTCCAATGTTCCAATGTAGAATAAAAATGTGAAACATTTGTCAAAGCCTTAAATGCTACTAATGTTCTTACTTATTGTAAGAATTATTCAAATATGAGCCGGAATTTTCTAGTAACAGTTCATTTAAATTATAATTGTATAAAATATTATCATCATCATAATGAATAAACATTGGCCATTGTACAGCTTACTGACTTATAGACATACAAGGAGTAACACAAATATTATTCAACTCTGTATAGGCAAGTTTGAGCTTACCTGGATCGCCTTTCAACATTCGACGTGGTTCACGAGGCAGTCACCAATTTACATTGCGAAATGGTCGCCGTCTTGTTGCCCCGCCTGGAGATCGTAAGCCCTTGGTCCTGTCCACGTATCTTGATGCACAAGAACACCTTCCCTATGCCGATGACTCCAATGCTGTAACACCACTGAGTGAAGAAAACGGTGCAATGGTTGTCCCAGTTTACTATGGAAATTTAGGTATGTATCAGTTTTATATATAAACGCCCCTTACAAACAAAATATTTGAAACACTGAATAAATCCTTTAAAATTAACTGTTGTCTTCAGTACGATTAAAAATTTCTCAGCAGTAGAAGAATACATTGAACAGTGTTTGACACCAGCGTAATATGTATTTCATTATACTGTAAATATATATCACATCTATGCTATTACTACTGCGGACAAATTTGTCGTACATGATTTATAATTGAAATGAAAGAATTAATTTATTTAATATTACCTTATCATTATTTGCCCACTCTACTGTTAGCAATAATAAGTACAATTGCAATTTACATGTAATGAAGATCTTTGGACCCAATACTGAATAAAAATGTATGAAAAATAACGGAATCCCCATAAAAACATACATTAACACAACAATACAAATTTATTTCGATACACACGAAAGCTAAATTTTAACTGAATCATTGCATCAACTTGCATGATTAAAGCAAATTGGTAATCTGATAAAACTTGTTGTATAAAGAATAATAAAACTAATTGGCGTTTCTAATACAAATAGTTCCACCAATGACATAACGAATATTATATTTACAGAATTAAAGTGTTCAATGCTTATATTCGTATCTAAATAATTAAATGTATACATAATGAAATTAAACATCGTATGAACAATTGTATCGAATTTAACGAATAATAAATATTATTCGTTATTCGATGGTACATTGTGGACTTGCTGTGAAATACAGTAATATATACGTTTTGGAATTGCTGTGAATACTTACATACTTTGATTGGTTTACTGAATCCTAGACCGAAGTTGATTCGTTACAGCATGGTGGATCTGTACTGTTAGAAAATTGAATTTGAATAATTGGCTACAATTGAAATTGTTTAGAAGAATCGTGGATCTGGATTGACATACTGTACATATATGTGTTAGGGTCCCGACATTCTTCATACACGTCTCACGCCTCGCGGATGTCCTACACGTCACATGGTGACTTGTTGGGTGGTGTAGGTAGCAATGGCAAAGTTATGACGAAAGAGAGCCAACTGCGGTGCAGATCGATGCGCAATGGTCCAGCGAATGCTAACAACTATGCCGAGTTCAACCACAAGCCACACCGAGGCGACTATGTACGTATCCATCCGCTTCATCTAGCTAGTTCATCATTCAGAATAATTCACGAACCACATGAAAGAACATTTACCTCTTGTAGGACGGGCCGATGTGTGAAGGAAAACTGAAGCATTTAGACAATCCATTCATAGATAATGGACAGAAACAAACCGTGGTCGACATGAAAGGTTCGTCACCATCTAGTTATTAAATGTAATATGTCAGAATTCGATTGTTAACGGTATACACTTTCATATTTCAGATGTGATGGTTCTGAATGATATAATCGAACAAGCCGCTGGTCGGCAGAGTGGAGCAAGCGACCATGGAGGTAGGTGTCAATAATTTCTTTATAACCTCCTACCCTACCGTCAGCCTAATATTATTTCATTTCCATATCCTACATTGTCCGTTACAATTCCTTAATGCGCACCGTACACCATCGCAAATTGCTTAGATTAGTATCTCATTACCATGGCATAAACAGACATGACATAACGCACACCAGAATAGCGTTTCAATCATTGAACTAACCTTATTTGGAACTCGTATGCTTCATTCAAGTCCATTTATTTGTTGAAATCATTTTATATTTATGCAGTAGTAGCATTGTTAGTAAAACGACAATGTGAAATATATGGACACAATTTCCTTGTTGCACAACGTTATGGCTGTGACTACAGTACTCTGCTCAGTCAGCATACATTAGGCCGCATAAGCACCGTAACCTCTAGATCTAGATAGATATATTAAATATATTTAGCGAATGCTGTATTCATAGATATGTCTGTTAGTTGTATGTACCTCTGCCTAGATGCATACATATCTAGACAGCAGTGTCACAATATACAAATCACATCCAATTACAAAGAATTTTCACCATCAGTAGTTAGTTTTATATTTTTCCATAAGCCTTCTCTATACTTGTATCCGTATTTTGAACTTGATAATATCATGTGATTGGTTGGTTCTGCAAGTAAGTGCATGGATTGCGGTACATGGAAGAAGACCGAACTTGCAGCTTCTGATATAACGAAGTCTCCTATATATATAAAACTACCGCTTAAATGTAATTTAGATGCCTGTGAATGTACTCGTAGTTCTTAACCGTGTCCATCAGATACTGGTTAAAAAATACGTAATTGGCATCTGACAGCAATTTCGATGGTGTTGCGATGTTGTCATTTAGAATTAAATTGTGATTTTAAACCGGCTGTACTTGTTGTCGGTATGTGCATAAGTAACATATCTGGCATGAGTTAATATTAATAACACTTACATGGCCAAGTGGTGATCCACTAATTCTACTTAACCTGCGGTTAAGAACAGCTGTCGCACCCGCTACGAACACGCACAACAAAAACCTCTTTCCCCAAAAAAGAGTGTGTCAACTTCACTTATACTAATACTTCGTTCAGTGTCTGTTTATTATTTCTCAGCAAACGAGGATGATGACGAAGGGCCCACATTGAAAGAAAAGATATTTGCTAATGTTATGAGGATCATAGATATCTTCTGTATATGGGACTGTTGTGAACCTTGGCTCATATTCCAAAAGTGGGTCGCTTTCCTTGTATTCGATCCATTCGTGGAATTATTCATCACCCTCTGTATCGTTGTGAACACGTTATTCATGGCCCTGGATCACCACGACATGAACAAAGACATGGAGAAAGCACTGAAAAGTGGCAATTACGTACGTCCATCATGTAGCATACACAATATACATAATACTCATCCATTTATCATCATAATAACACACTGATTAATATATTGACTTTTAGTTCTTCACGGCAACATTCGCTATTGAAGCAACTCTGAAACTGATCGCGATGAGTCCCAAATACTATTTCCAAGAAGGATGGAACATATTTGATTTTATTATTGTAGCACTGTCCCTGTTGGAATTAGGTTTGGAAGGCGTACAAGGTTTATCCGTGTTACGTTCGTTCAGATTGGTAAGTGTTCATAATTGTTAAAAATATTACTTGCACCTACTAACACACAATCATTTATTCTTCACAGTTGAGAGTATTCAAACTTGCAAAATCCTGGCCGACGTTGAATTTACTGATATCCATCATGGGACGGACGATGGGTGCGTTAGGTAATCTAACGTTTGTATTGTGTATTATCATCTTCATTTTCGCTGTGATGGGTATGCAATTGTTTGGCAAGAACTACACAGGTACGTACACGTATATCTGAAAACATTGTATATGTATACCTATATATTGAAGTATATAGTTGGTAGTATAGTAGTACAGTATACTCTTATATTATACATGTATAATATCTTATTGCTTACAGATAACGTGGACCGATTCAAGCACGGTATTCTACCCAGATGGAATTTCACGGATTTCATGCACTCGTTCATGATTGTATTCCGAGTGTTGTGCGGAGAATGGATTGAATCTATGTGGGACTGCATGTTGGTCGGCGATGTATCTTGTATTCCATTCTTCCTTGCTACCGTTGTCATTGGAAATCTTGTGGTATGTGTTAAATGCTTTTCTAATAAACCAATGCTCACTACTTATATATATATATACCTACATACACACACTTTCATATGTATTTGCTCTGTCTGAAAACTATACATTCATTACAGTTGAGCGTGAATATTATGATGCATAAGATTATGTAATATACCTAAATATTATTTGAATTGATTTCACATTAACGTGTAACGCAAATGAATGTTTAGTTTGTATGAATGACTCACTATATCTATGTTTGTCTGTGTGCAGGTTTTGAATCTCTTCTTAGCTTTGCTCCTCAGCAACTTCGGTTCATCGAGCTTGTCAGCACCGACTGCAGACAATGACACCAATAAAATAGCAGAGGCGTTCGACAGAATCGGACGATTCACGAAATGGGTGAAGGCCACCGTGTCATATATGGCTAAGATGGTCAGGTTTAAACTCACCAACCAGATATCCGATCAGCCGTCAGGTGAGGGCCCGTCCGACAGTTGGAACCAAGGTTTTTATCCAATCTGATCGCTTGTTGGTTTTGCTGCTTGCTAAGAATGCAAAACGTTGCATCGCCAGCTTATTCGTTTTCCGTTTCTCTACCAGATTTTATTTAGTTTTAGCCATGAGCTTTCTTATTTTCGATGGATACGTTGAAGGAAACTTGATTCAATGATGCGATTATTCCATTGGATAACAGTCAGTATCTAGAATCAAATAACGTAACACATATATAGAGTATTATAATCAATAAAGAAATCATTTATTAGAGAGAGAGAGAGAAAGAGAAAAAGAGCAACGTTTTTCATGATAATGATAATGACGCGATTCACACAACACAACTCAAGCAATGCTTCATGCGCTCGGCCCGATATGTAATAATTTGCATTCTAAAATAAGTTGCTTTCCACTGTGTAAATAACGTAACAGTACTTTTGTTTCTATGTTCATTTGGTTGATATTTTTTTTCGTACTAGTTCGTCTGCATGTCACTTTAGCAATGTTGTTTCGATTTTATGTTGTAGAATTCCAGTATTATTTTCAAAACAGTTTCTTGGACTGCAGGACACTTGCTGAATTATATTTAGTCTAAATATTGGGTAAATATTTTTATTTTACATTTTGTTTAGTCACATACTTTTCATATGCTTGATATTCGAGTACTTGATTTTGTCTATATTTTCTCCACTTCCTGTTCACATGATATATGTGTATATATACATATTTATACTTATACAGTTTATATAAATGGTCCCGTTGCACATAAAATTTTTGAAACAAGCAGTGAAAACAGTAGTCATTACTCATTCTCAACTATATCACGACTATTGTCTTCACACTTGCATCTATATTATGTAGGAATATATTATTCATACAACATAAAATAATATGTAGCTTTGAAACATTCACAAGTTGCGTCACAGATTCTTCTTTGGCTAATAAGCACGTCTACAAAACAATAATGAAAACTCTTTGTACATAACGCTTCTTTACACATACTTATTATTTGTGTTGTATAATATTACAGTTGTTAGCATATACTTTAATAATTGTTTCAAAACTAGATATTTTCACTGAAGGTCCTTCATTCAAATTTTATATCACGTGTATAAATATCCTATTCTGACCTTAACTCATCTGCACGTATCAACATTTCAAAATTTACTGGAAAATATGTATATTTTCTCTGAAAATAAGTTTTATAATAATACAGAGTTAGGATGACAGAAAAAATGTCATACTCCATTAATTTATTTTGTTGGATAAAATATTTCTTGATTACAAATTTATTCGAGTGAATATTTTCTTCTCTCTCCGTTTATCATTCATTTGTATTTATTAGTTTTTATCTAAGATTTTCAGCGAAACATGATGACATAACATTTTAACAGTTTTCATATATCCATCATAATAAATTAAAGGAGACTGACACAATATTACATGTTTTTTATATGGAACATCTAAACTGTAATTGAGAATTCTAAGTAAATATTTAAAGCCAATTAGTTGCAGAGAGATGGCAGGAAAATTTGTTCACAGATACACGCGATGGTGGTTTGGAGTTATCTGGAGATGAAATTTTGGCGGATGGTATTATATTTAGAGACAAGAAAAGCCCGAAAGATCGATTGGAAGTCACTATTGGGGATGGAATGGAATTTACAATACATGGTATATTTATATTTAAAAAAAACAACCATCACAATTCAATACTGACATTAATTTCCATTCGCAAATAGGTGATTCTAAAGGTAACTTGAAACGCGGCAAGAATAGTTTGAATAAAAGTCGCACCATCGCCAACTCCATTTTGGAACATGGTGATTTTATTGGTTGTGGTATTGAAGAAGATCGGTTAAGCAACAAATCGTACGGAAGTCACAAACATAGATTCAAAGATGAAAGTCACAAAGGTAGCGCAGACACATTGGATCAAGATCAAGACGAAAAACGAGATGCGAGCAAAGAAGAACTTGGCATTGAAGATGGTAAGCAAATATCTAAAAAAAAAATAAATAAATCTGACAATTCTTTAGCCAAAATATTTCCATATTTCAATAAAATGATCAAAACTGTTTGAAAATACTATGGACACGCTACAACGACATATCTACAACTAATGCATTATTGAGTAATATTCTTAACGCATAATTATTATTTGCATAAGATTTAGAAGAAGACGAATGTGATTGTGCTGGTCCCCTGGATGAAGAACTGATTATCGATGCTGCTACAGAAGACATCATTCTCGCAGACTATCCCTCAGACTGTTTCCCAGATAATTGTTACAAGAAGTTTCCATTCCTCGCTGGAGATGATGACGCACCATTTTGGCAAGGTTGGAGTAACCTTAGGTTGAAAACATTCCAACTTATCGAGAACAAATACTTTGAAACGGCTGTCATCACTATGATTCTTCTCAGTAGTTTGGCACTGGTAATATAATGTTAACACTAACTTAAAACATATTCGTCAATTACAATTTCAATATTTCTTTGTCAAGGCTCTGGAAGACGTGCATCTACAACAACGCCCAATTCTTCAAGACATCTTGTACTACATGGACAGAATCTTTACGGTTATCTTCTTCATTGAGATGTTAATCAAATGGTTGGCACTCGGTTTTGCCAAGTACTTTACAAATGCCTGGTGTTGGCTTGACTTCATCATTGTCATGGTATACTGATTGATTTTCTAAACTGTTGTGATTCTATATAGAACTTATAATGCTTGTTGGCAGGTATCTCTTATAAACTTCGTAGCTTCACTGTGCGGCGCTGGTGGCATTCAAGCTTTCAAAACTATGAGAACCCTAAGAGCTTTACGTCCTCTACGTGCTATGTCTCGTATGCAGGGTATGAGGGTAAGTATATCATCTGTTCAACACTATTAGCCGTAATTAACTGACACTTGTATGTTGCGTAGGTTGTCGTGAACGCTTTAGTCCAAGCCATACCATCCATTTTCAATGTGTTGCTCGTGTGTCTAATATTCTGGCTTATATTTGCCATTATGGGTGTACAGTTGTTCGCTGGAAAGTACTTCAAGGTAACGTTTTACTTAATTCCCCTCTGCGCATATTGTGAACAGGTGTTTAAAATCATTGTCATTGTACAGTGCGTGGACAAGAATAAGACAGTCCTTAGCCAAGAGATCATCCCGGATCGTAACTCATGCTACGCCGAAAACTATACATGGGAGAACTCACCAATGAATTTCGACCATGTAGGAAAAGCATACTTGTGCCTATTCCAGGTTGCAACATTCAAGGGCTGGATCCAAATTATGAATGATGCAATCGATTCCAGAGAAGTATGAACGCTGACACTCTATATCTAATTTCTTTTAATCTCTTACTACGTACTGTTTTAATTTTCAGTTAAACAAGCAACCGATTCGGGAAACCAATATTTACATGTATTTATATTTTGTATTCTTTATTATCTTTGGATCGTTTTTCACTCTGAATCTGTTCATTGGTGTGATCATCGATAACTTCAATGAGCAGAAAAAGAAGATAAGTATTTCATATACATATGTGCACATCTGTGAATATTTGTTATGTGGTGACAGATATAAGCAATGCAATATTATGTTGTGTGCACGCAGGAGGATCCCTAGAAATGTTCATGACTGAGGACCAGAAGAAATACTACAACGCTATGAAAAAGATGGGTTCCAAGAAACCACTGAAGGCTATTCCCAGGCCACGGGTGAGTGTTCATGGAAATGTTGTTAATTGACCGTATGTATAACGTTGTATTATTGTAGTGGAAACCGCAAGCCATCGTTTTTGAAATAGTTACAAACAAGAAGTTCGACATGTTTATCATGTTGTTCATCGGTCTGAACATGTTAACCATGACGTTAGATCACTACCAACAGAAAGAAACATTTAGTATGGTGCTAGATTACCTGAACATGATCTTCATCGTGATATTCAGTAATGAATGTCTGATGAAAATATTTGCATTACGTTACCATTACTTTAGAGAGCCGTGGAACTTGTTCGATTTGGTTGTTGTTATTTTATCTATATTAGGTACGTATTGGTACGGTGTCTGAAAGATGACTTTCATGTCTTATGACTATGTTCTATTTTACAGGTCTTGTACTAAGTGATATTATAGAGAAATATTTTGTATCGCCAACTTTGCTGAGAGTGGTCCGTGTAGCAAAGGTTGGACGTGTGCTACGTTTAGTGAAAGGAGCTAAAGGAATTAGAACCTTACTATTCGCACTTGCAATGTCATTGCCAGCGTTGTTCAATATTTGCCTTCTCCTTTTCTTAGTTATGTTCATCTTTGCCATATTCGGGATGTCCTTTTTCATGCATGTGAAAGAGAAGAACGGCATAGATGATGTATATAATTTCAAGACATTCGGTCAAAGCATGATATTGCTGTTCCAAGTGAGTACATTACGTGTAGTTTTGTTAATTGCTTCATCTTGTTATGTGCGACAGTGTACGTCAGTGTGTTGTTTGTTCGTGTTTACCTATTCTCTGTTAGATGTCCACGTCCGCCGGTTGGGATGGCGTCCTGGACGGCATCATCAATGAGGAAGAATGTCTGCAGCCAAATAACGAAATGGGATACCCGGGCAATTGCGGTTCATCCACCATTGGCATCGCCTTTCTGCTTTCCTATCTAGTTATTAGCTTTCTTATCGTTATAAACATGTACATTGCTGTTATTTTGGAGAATTATTCTCAGGTGAGTGTGTTATTCACATACATATACATGTATTTACGTACGGCTAACTAATATAATACTGTGTTACTACTACTGCGCGCACACACACATACACACTTACTATATAGGCTACGGAAGATGTACAAGAGGGTCTGACCGACGACGACTATGACATGTACTACGAGATCTGGCAGCAGTTCGATCCGGACGGCACCCAGTACATTCGTTACGATCAGTTGTCCGACTTCCTGGACGTGCTGGAACCGCCGCTGCAGATCCACAAGCCGAATAAATACAAGATCGTTTCCATGGACATTCCGATATGCAAAGGAGACCTAATGTTTTGTGTGGACATCTTAGATGCCCTAACCAAAGACTTCTTTGCCCGGAAGGGTAATCCAATAGAGGAAACGGCAGAGTTAGGTGAAGTGCAGGCGCGACCTGAAGAGGAGGGCTACGAGCCTGTGTCTTCAACGTTGTGGCGGCAACGCGAGGAATACTGCGCGCGTCTCATCCAGAATGCATGGCGCAAACATAAAAGACTTAGATCTGGTGCGGACAATACAGGAGAGTCAGACGATGGTGACACTGACATGCAGGCAAGACAAACCGCTGTCTTAGTAGAAAGTGATGGGTTCGTTACTAAAAATGGCCACCGGGTGGTCATACACTCGAGAACGTCGAGTATCACATCACGAACAGCCGATGTTTGAAACAGGCTTCGTCCCTCCCTAGATAAACTAGACTCGGATTAGAAACAATCATTCTAGTCATGTCATGTTTGGACAATGCAAAGCAAAACAATAACAACAACAGCGCATACCCACCACCACCACCACTACATTACACTTTATCTACCCTTATATGTACATCTATTATCCCACTATTATTCCCTCTCTGTATTTCATTCCTAATAATATGTCTCCGATACCAAATTCATTATATACAGATCTTACCAAATTATCCAATCTAACTTATCTCTATGCAAACAATCGTACACAACACACACACACTCGTTCCCTCAAATTATCCAAACACTTATTTTTTTATAATACCATGATTTATAACTATATGAGAATCCTGCCTAAAGTATATTTAATATAGAGTATGTACGTCTATTTTTAGATCTTTATCTGGTACCTGTCGTTTTTATTGTTCTCTTATATACCTACGCAAAACAGAAACCACCATATTACAAGAAGTTGATTGGTACAAATATTTTGTTGTTTTCTTAACTGAACTTTAGCGGTCACACTATTTTCTTTGTGTTCACATACTCATCGGTCCGTCTATATACATGACTAGAATAACTGTTACTGACATGAAAGTACTGATTATCTCAGTAGTGCAAAACGAGCAACGCCCAATGAAAGATTGCAACAAGCACTAATAACACTTTTAACATAACTACACACATTGAAATAATGATATGCAAATATAACAAGATATCTACCATTATACAGCAGAATGTAGCGAAGAACGAACGTTTTGTAACACTGAGGTAATGCAAGGTTGATATCTGAACATCCGCAACTGGCATGTAACACTATGACAGAATTCATCTAAAGACCTTTTACTTGAATCTTGTTATACAAAGTGTGACTTTTTAGTTTGGTTAAGACAAAGCACTCACCTTTTTTGCGTCGACACAATACATGTAAATATTTTATGCCCATCACTAAATTGAAAAATATAAGCTGTGAATTGAATATTTAGTTGCATGTCAAATAAATGTTCATAATATCACTCGTAAATTAAATGTTATAAAGTCATTTTTGTTGTAACGTTCGCTAAATTTCGAAACTTGTTATAGAGTTTATATGAAATGAACTAGCATTATGAAGATGGTAGTTATCGAAAACAACGAATTTTTAGAATAAATTTAGTTAAATTAATGCAATAAACATATTATAAACATGTGAAGTAACAATAACTCAAATGTTATTTAATTACATATTGTGTCGAATGTCAAAAAAATGTTGAAATGCAAATTCGCGTTCAGCTGTCACGCCCGCTATGAACTGTCAAATTAAGTCACGTTTACACAGCAACATTTTAGAATGTTAGGCAAGGAGACGAGGTACGTCCCTGAAATGGCGGGCGTTCCAGTTGCTGAACGTGACATCTGCCAGAGTGCCTGCTAACTGTCGCTGGGTTTTATATATAAAACTACCCGGGATATCAAATGATACACGACCAGTAACATTGTTCACGACATTACAGTTTAACATTTCAATCTCACTAATCAAATGACAATATTCAATACAACACGGTTGCATGCTTACTATTTTACAGTAACTGGTCGGTATGATTTGAGGTTCCGACAGATTAGATACTATGTCATAAATGGATTGTTTTTAACACACGTTAAAGGCAAACCCTCAGAATGTATTGTCATTGTAATGGAAACCAGACATCGGCTTTCCTGTTTGCCGTGCCCTCGGTGATGTAGCACTGCATATGGGAAACTGAGTAGGTACAATAGTACAACCCAAAATCATTCCGTCTTGATACATCTTCAAATTTACATATATATATATATTTTCAGAACTTTTAGAAGTTAGCTATTGTTGTACTAGTCATTGTTTCAAGTATGTTTAAAGCTTCACAGTGTATTTGTAGTAAACACATTCAGTCCCGAGTCTGTGTTTGCTTACTTATGTGCTGTTACATTCTTGACTGATGTTAAATTTGTCGTCTCCCGAGACACTTTTAACAGCAACGGTCAAATATCTAGCAATGAAATACGTGTGGTTTTGGTGATACCTCAAGTGTTTCATGCACTCATTTATGTTCGTTCTTACATTACATCATTGTTACATTATAGTCACATGGCAAGACGGATTATTATGGGTTTGCATGAACTTCCAGCCGAAGCCTGCTATAAGTGAAAATTTGTATTTCATTTTCATTCTGATAACTAACTTGATTATAAGTATTGTAACTTGTACTACCGATTAGTAGACACTAATTGTCTAGAATCAGTCAGTAAATCAGTCCTTTGATTTGATATACGCACGAACACATAACCAGTTTATTAGGTATGAAGTAAAAATTACTTGTAACTCAGATATAAAACAGACTACATATACAGTACACGCATATATAGGTTCATCTCACATTCGTTAAAATTAGTGTGCATTTTGGCGGAGAAGAAAATGATAAATAGAAATTTACACTTTTCTACTGGGCCGGCCTTATAACATATTCTAAACGGGCCTGGAACAATGAACAATAATTGAATACAAAATATTTAAAAACAAGAATCACATCGTCGAGTAACTCTTTAACTTTATGGTGCTTTCTTATATTGCTAATCTTCAAGCTATGTTAACTTCACATGCTACAATGGACTGCATTCAAGGGGAGGGGCGAATGGGAATATTTACAAAAAATTGACACAAATTTTTGTATGCCTCATAAAATTTATATATCATAGATGTTTCGTATGTGTGATATTTTTAATGTGTTTTCATTTTTAGAATATGAAATTTAGCGAAAAATCCGTAATGATTTGTTTAAATACAAAATACGAATGTAACGGTCACCAACCTTCACGGACCCACGGTGTGGTACAATCGCGTTTGTCAAAATACACGAGTGTAATTAATGACTAATTAATAAGTAATCAAATCGTACAATTAATTAATGATTCTATATTATATAATAAATGCATTTATTCCCCGTGCTTCTCCGGCTAGCGTTCAGAAC
>JAGJTL010000719.1:2491106-2505605 GCA_022063505.1 Calosoma granatense
AACAAATTATAGAAATTATTAAATATATAATGGATTGTTACGTAAATTGATATAATTTGTATTTGAACACTAGCGAGAAAAGGTACCGTCAATAATATAAATTTCCGATTTATTCCGATACGTTACGAACATAGCCGATTTACGTCGGTTACATGGGTATCTACACAACCAGCTTTTCAGAGCGCCTCTTTCACTAGTTTACGTCGGCTATTACATGTTGCAATCATGAAGGTAAGAGAATAAATGTTGAAATGTGTTTTATCCGGCAAAAATTAAAGAAAATATTAACGTGAATAAATTGTGTAAAGTGTCTACAACAGTTATATTGAAATAAATAGTGTTTGTGAAGTGGGATGATCAAAATAATACAAGATAGTGTTTTGCTCGGTGGCATGTTGTCTATGGCCTGTGTGTTCAGATACGTGTTCATAACGTCAGTTGTCTAAACTTTTGCCTGTAATCACTCAGATAATGATTATTCCCACTTGCATCAAACATTTAAATTTTAGTACGCCGAAAGTTGCAGAAATTGTGAAAATGTAAATCTTACGTTTGTTATTCTAGTTAAACGTGTCTTATCCGGCAACGGGATGCCAGAAGCTATTCGAGATTGTGGACGAACATAAAATTCGTATGTTCTATGAAAAGCGTATGGGCGCTGAAGTTGAAGCAGATGCATTAGGTGATGAATGGAAAGGATATGTTTTCCGTATCACCGGAGGAAACGACAAGCAAGGTTTCCCCATGAAACAGGGTGTCCTTACAAACGGTATGTGTTTTTATGTGAATTTAAGTGAATAATGCAGTAATTACTTGATTTGACTATCAGGTCGTGTACGTTTACTGCTTTCCAAGGGTCACTCTTGCTATAGACCGCGTAGGGATGGCGAGAGAAAAAGGAAATCTGTCCGTGGTTGCATTGTTGACTCCTACCTTAGCGTTCTATCTTTGGTAGTTGTCCGCAAGGGTGAACAGGTTAGTTACCACGTGTTTTTTTCATTCTTAACCTATAATATTCATTATAATTTTATTTTAAATATTATTTATGACGGATGTAGAAATGCTATTTGGTACATCTGTTATACGAAATATTAATAGTAAATTTGTTCTTGAAAATTTAAGGTTATGTGAGAAATCATTGAGTTTATTTATATAACCTAATATTTTATTAGATGTTTAAACATTCGTTATATTAGAATTATACATACTAAACAAAAAAATATATACAATAAGTGTAACAGTATTATTGAAAAACAGTTTTTAGTTTATACATATTAGTATATTTGAGAAATGAAATGGAATATGTATGTTATGAATATTAAATATTCTTTGTGTTGCATTATTTAGATATTGCTACTAATATGTATTGTTTATTTCATAAAGGAAATACCCGGATTAACAGACACAACCATTCCCCGTCGTCTGGGACCAAAGCGTGCCAGTCGCATCCGTAAACTGTTCAATTTGTCCAAGGAAGATGATGTTCGACAGTACGTTGTCAAGAGGCCGCTTCCCCAGAAGGAAGGCAAGAAATTGCGGACTAAGGCACCCAAAATTCAACGTTTGATTACTCCTTTAACCCTTCAGGTATGTAATACTTTGTCTTTTTGTCCTTGCAGTCATACATGTGTACGTCTTCAGATAACCTGTCAGTCCATAGTTGTATAAGTGATATTTTAATTTCATGTTACATTACACGTTGATGAAATTTTAGTCTAACTGTAATTACTGTTCTGGATACACGATTGAAAAATGTAATTTAGTCGGGTTGAAATTAAGTAGATTATAAATTTTATTCACCTTTCTGTGAAGAAATAATGTTTAATTTATTAGTATATATAATATTAATTTGTAACAGTTGTATCATGGGCCACATTCAGGCAGTTTCTTAGTGAATTATCTCTCTGAAACGTTCATGTGTGTGGAAAAGTAACTTATGTGTCTTGATTTGAGAATCTCGTTACCTCTAAACGTTTTTCTCAGTGTACCACATATACATTCTTGCAATCTATGAATGCTTGTTAACATTTTGTCTGCCGAGCCGATTTTCGTGAAGCAAAGATCCATTATGATGTGTATCCAAATGTATGCATATGACAGTCAAAGTGTTAAATTATATTTTAAAATAGTGACAGCTAATATTATGTTTATATAAATGTAAAATTATGATTTTTACTTATATATCGTTTAGTAGCTGCTGCAATTCAGTGTATTTTGTCATTATATATTTATATGTGGATTTTTTTTAGAGAATATTTTAGTAATGAAATGTATTTTATTGTACAGCGTAAGCGTCATCGTTTGGCCCTGAAGAAGAAACGTTGCCTGAGACGTAAAGAACAGGCTGATAACTACGCCAAACTGTTGGCACAACGTAAGAAGGAATCAAAGGCACGTAGACAAGAGGAGATTCAACGTCGACGATCTGCCAGTATGCGAGACAGCAAATCAAGTACCCAGAGTGCGCCTACAAAATAAATATTTTGTAATTTTATTATTTATAGCATCAAGATATCGTGTGTAATGATGCATGAATAATAAAGTCTCATATATACAACAATTTACACGTACATTCGTTTTTTAATTGTGTGTATACATTTTTAGGTTAGAATATTCCATGCAAAATCTAGAGCCGATTTGATTTGATCTGATTAAATCGGTGTAGAAATTTTGCTATATGAATTACTGATGCAACTTATGAATATATGTATGGTTTATTTTTATTAAACTTTACTTCTTAAATTGCAGCAAACATTTACAGTATCTGGATTTAAAATGTAAGTTATATTTGATTTTACCATATTTACTACTTAACATCTGAATGATGATATTATAAAACATTGTCTTCTTTTCCCAATTGAAAATATGTGATATTACAGAAATATTCTGACAATTTCTTCTTCACTGAACATTCAATTTATACTGTATTTATTCTGTTTTAATTGTTGTGTTTGTATTTTACAGGTTGTGTTCTTCATGAATTATACAAATGGTTAGTTCTCTTTATATTTATTTATTTCCTTGGTTATATTGAATCATTGTTAGTAGTTTAATTTACTGAGAATAAATTCAGTACCACGCTCAGGCAGTTTCCTAGTGTATTAACTCTGAAACGTTCATGTGTGTGGAAAAATAATTGTGTTTAGATTTGAGAATGTCGTTACCTCTAAACGTTTTTCTCAGTGTACCACATATACATTGTCATTATGACAATTAATACTTGTTAAATAATTTTCAAAATTAGTGACAATTAATTTATCGACATATACATTATTATATTTAAAAATGTTTATTTCAAATGATAGTCAAGATTCAAGTAAAATATTTAATATTATTCGTATGAATTACTGTACATATTTTAATATAATTTTATTTTCTTTGTAGGTTTTCAAGGGACCTCTGGCAGGATTTATAAAATGGTTAGTATTGATTCAGCATTTTGTTACTAAACAACATATTCGATAATGATGATATGCATATTTATTTGTCTTCTTTTCCCGACATAAGACAATTGATGATAACATTAATCTGATACAGAATTTAAATAACATTATATTGAATACTTATTTTCAACTGTATATTGATAAAATTGTCTTTTTCAGATCTTGCTGGTGCCAATACAGAAATTTATTTTGTATATATTGAAGATTTTTTTAAATAAATTTACCTATTTGAAATAATAATGAATTATTTCACATCCTTAATTCTAATATTTGTTTAAAATAAAATGAAATTTTTTTTTCCTATTTTCATATGAATATTATGATGAAAGTAACTAAATATAAAAGTTTTGTTACAAATAATATACATCAAATAACAGTATTTTCTTCATTACCTCTTATATTGCAGAAATTAATAATTTATTGAATTATAAATATGAATAAATGAAACAATTAGTTTCATATAAAATATTTGATCCAATGTTATGAATGCACTCCGAATAATAACATACATTTTTTAAGTTAAGTAATAATCTGTAAAGTGAAATTAAAATATAAAGCTATTTATTATATTAGAGAATAATTATGAGGGAATAGTATTTTTATATATAACAGTACGTGTGGTATTTAAATAAAAATAACACTTTCATAAAAAAGCGGTTTTTGTTTTTGTGGGAACACTAGCGCTATCTATCCATACAAATAATTATTTTGCTGCTGATAGGCTGATACTGCCGGTATTATCGGAGTTCATGTTCATGTAGGTTGTTCTGTTTATTTATGCGAAAAATTTACATTGTTTATAGATAAAAGAATAGAAGAAAGATCGTGTTTAATAAACGAAATTGTGTTATGTCAACAAAAAATGAAAAAAGTAACTTAAAACAATCAAATTCAATTAACAAAAAACAATGCCAATCATCAAACAAAAAGCAGATAATCGAACAACGAGCCAACATAAAGTTTGCTCAGGGTTTAGGAAAATCAGCATCCGAAACATGGCAGATGATACAAATGGTTTATGGTTCAACATCAATATCGAGATCTCAGGTTTATAAATGGTATAAACTATTTGCTGAAGGTAGACAATCTCTTGAAGATGAACCCCGTAGTGGTAGACCTTTAACAGGCTTAACGAAGGAAAATATAGCTAAAGCAACTGAAATTAATAAACATGGCAAAATGAAATCGTTGCGAGCATTAGCTAAAGAATTAGATGTATCTGTCGGAACATGTTACAATATTATAAAAATTACAAAAGTATGTATATAAAGATATTCAAGCACTAGATTATTGATTTCACTTGGTTTCTAGATGAATTCTCCTGAAAAAAGGAAACAACTGACACCAAACAAGAATAGTGAAGAATTGTAATGGAAGTAAATAAACTGCCGAAAATATTTTTGATTCTGTTTTTATTATATCAATACACAAGTAGGTTTTATATTCCTTTTTTATAATAGGATTAATTTATTTATGTAAATAGAATTGTGCATATACATTAAATATTTGTTACGAAAATATATTTGAAGATCGTTATTATTCTATTAAAACACCTATTATAAAATTAAATGTTACAATAAAGTCATATATTTACCAAATTTTTATCAGTTACTTTTTCGCAGTTGTTTGCTAACAGAAGAGTATTATTTGTAAATATGGTGGTAATGTATTTGCTCTGTAGATAATGTAGAGTGAATTTTACCGACGGTGTTTTTGCAAACAAAATCAAAATGGCGATATACGATAACCACAAGTGACGTTTGTTAGTTTCATTGGTGATATGAGCTACTCATTCCAGTAAAATAATGTGATTTTGTGAATAATGTGGTAAATAATCAGTGAACAGTGTCATCAACAGTGCTTGTAATTGTGCAATAATCTAAATGTGGTGAGTGAACTAAATTTATCAAGGTGTATTTTTGTATAATGTTATTGGGTCATAGTGCGGGATAAAAGTAGGTTGCACTTTATAAATTTTGACTTTTCTCAGATATTATTTGTAATTCTGTGTATTTATTTTGGTTATAATGTAGCCCACATATAGTAAAATTCAGTCGAAGTCTTCGACCAACTGGTACAAATGCCATGACGTTTTGAAGGCATTTTGTATGTCATACACAAGTTATTTAAAATCTAAGCAGTTTTGTTTATCAATCATTACTGCATTAAGAAATACGTTTAATGTCTGCATTTTATATGTCATTTAGTTTTTCATATACGTACTTATAAGATAAATATGAATCTGCTTGCAGGGATACAAATTAGTATTTTGATAGGAATATGCGCCACCCAGTTAATAGCTAGATAAAATTTTCCTGACAGGATGCATTGCTATTCATATCATATTATTGTTATCACAAATACTACTTTATTCTGTTCGATGTAAATATGTATTAAAGAGACTTTTACAGCAGTGGAATATTTTAAAATTGTAACTGTGAGAATTAGACAACAATAATGAATTTGTTTACAACGAATCCCACGTACTCAATATGTTAACATGAACTTAATGTGCGAACACTAATACAATTTATTTAATTAAATTTTTAATTTAATTGTTGCATAAATATGGCTAAATCGGTCATGATGACTTTCCGTATATTTACATTTTATTTAAATTATCTGATTATGGACAAACACGTATTTCGAAATTTCCAATTCGAGTTTATTGTGCTGTTGAAAGTGGAACCCGGTGTTTCAATATTTATAAATGAGAAATTTTTGGAGTAGGTGTACGTATCAGCTCGATTTCTATTCTACATATTTTTTTATCAGAATGTATTTAATACTAATGTAAAATTTAATTTTGTTTACATTTTTCAAGGAAATTCCAAACACTAATATTATCATAAGTTTTTTAATTATAATTTAAACTTGAATGAGATCATTATTAGAAGCGATTATAAGTTCAATAGGATATCTTAAACACATAACATATTTCTGGGTAATCAAACAAATTATGCTCCATGCTTTGGATTTATAGAAATATGTGTTGCTTGTATTCATCAACTTCTTAATGAAGGATGCCCGAATACTTTTGCTATTTTTAAAATTCATTTTTCACATTGGGGTAATTTTGTTCTTGTAAAAATTAATTTTTCTACAGAACGAAATATAATTCAAATTTTGCGTTCCATCGTTCGCGTTGTGGAAATTTACAAACGATAAGTAGTAAAATTTGTTTACATCTTTTTAAGGCAATCATCTCTTACGTTGCATTTTTTGCCTTGCACGTATATTTATTTGTGATAAAATTTCTGTTACATGCTTTATCTTTCGTTATATTATTATTTTCATCGATCATTTGAAAATAAGATTGCAAATAAAATACTTTAATTAGTAAAAGTTTAATACATCCAAACGACTACCTTGCGCTACTTTATGTTAAATTAGTACGTTGCATCTTTGCGTTTATGTTTTAGGGTCAAACAACATAGTTTAAACCAAACCATATGTTTTTTGACCTTCGACGTATGAATCACACGTGTTACGTATTTGACCATTGTATGTTACGCAAAAGCTGAAAAATTTACATATTTTACTTCTTGATTTAAAAGGATAGTCATCGTCTCGTCTCAGTACTTGAACACACAAATTAACGCCGTTTCATCATTTTTTAAAAATATAGTAACGGGTATTCCTACATTAAAACAATTCGTTATTAAATAATTAACCACAATTGTATATAAAGTTCGTCTGTAAATGTATAAAAATGTACGCATACATCATAAAATATAGTCCTTAATTACCTTGTTAATCTAATTAGGTATAGGTTGAACATCGTAGAAATAGGTATATTTTTATTTTTAATGAAAAATTGATTTGAATTTTTTATAACCGTACATAACGAGATATGCAATCTCATAAAATAGAAAAAAAATAGAAACGACTTTTTTATCGTTCTGACATTTCGAAATGTTATTTAAAAAAAATCGTTTTTGATAATAATTCCGTTGATTAATGATTATTGATATACAAAAGAAAATTTATGTTTTATATAAATCTTTAAAATGTTAAACTATATATTACTAAGGTTGATTTGTACATAGCTGTTCCCGAAACACATATTCTGATATTTTGAATTCATATGTACTTGTTTTTACCGGATAGATCCTGATTGGCTGAAAATAATCCTAAGGTACGCCGTGTATTTTACATAATATTGTATCTGGCGCTTTTTATGCCATTTAAAATGTATATTTATAAATAATAAAAAACTACCCCATTAAAATTAAAACAAATAGCTGGTTGGAAACTGATTATTGCATTCTATGTGTTAATCAGCTTTATTTGGTATTTAATTAGCGTCATTAAATTGTACTTTTAGTGCATACAATTTTTATCGGGCATATATCAGTTGTATATTGTTTTATAATTACAACTTATACTCTGAGTATGTGTTTCACTAAAGTACACTTCAGGAAATAAAAAACTTAACATGTGTGGCTGTGTTTGTTTATTAGATCACTCGTGTATCGGCAAGTGTGCAAACTAATTTCACTGTTGTCACATAACCTTATGTCAATATGCTTGTGTGAGTGTACTATGTAGATGTATCTACGCACTTTCATTTAAAACAAATAAATATGCAACGCAGTTTACAGTACATCGATATGGGTGGGATTTTAAATAGAATAAAGGAAAAAATATCACTAGTAGTTTCACAAGTAGAACATTTTTGTGCATACCGTGGACCTTTCTTTTCAAAAACTTTCCTTAATTGAAAAGTGCCATTATATGCAATACATAATAATGTCGTTGTTGTTTTTTTTTCTTTTACACGCACATACAGTTCTGCGTTGTGACCTCACGTTTAATTTGGAAACTGCTGATGCGAATTTCCGGCCTTGTAAGAAAATTACTTCCTTTATACATTACTTTAGGGGCGTCACACTCGTGCACGTAATTGTTATTTCTGGTTTGTAATACAAATATAGAGGTGTTTTTGTCTCTTACAAATAAGCATAATAACATGTTTACACACGAGATAAGGGTTCGAATATCACCATCGTCACAACCATATACAGTAAACCATTCGTGACATTCTAGTGTGAACTGGCAACTGACAATTAAGTCAAAAGTTAATTACTAAATCCTGTTATCCCAGACAGCAGTTCAACGGTTATTTATAAATTTTAAAAGAATCTGCCTACTATTTGTGCACTGCATGCTTGTCTAGTCCCGCTCTGTATGTTCAGAAAATCATCATTATTTTCCTGTCCTTTGTCATATTTGAAAATATTTACATACAGATGACGAAAATTGAATATTAACATTGATATTTAGTAAGCACGCACGTGCTAGTGAGCATATCAAGTAAATCATGACTGAAATAATGAATGTTTCTTCAAGGTTATATTTACATCTTTACCACATCATAATCATGACATACGGAGTTTCCGTTTGATTTTTTAAAATAAACTAATTTGAACTACTTGAATATGTGTCTAATATTTTTATCCTGGTTTCCATGTACTAAAAATGACATAATAAAATTGCGAGTGATTTTCCTATATTACATAATAATTCACTTGAAACCAAGTTATTCACAAAAGAACATAAAATTTATTTTATCGGAGTACATAAAAATTGTGTATACTCTAGTTTCAATATGCATTCAACTTGAGGTGAATGACGCAATTCTTCGTTATCAGAACACAATAATTATTACTTCAAATTATTGTTTTTTTATTAATCTTTATTATTTAACATGTACTCAGAATGACGATAATGTATATTTTATAGCGTTCATTCAGTGCAGCTGTTTAGTTAGTAACTCGGTTTCAAAATATGTTATTAGCTTGAATAATTCATTTGTTTATGTTACTTTTACTTTGGCACAAATTATGCATGCATCTCTGGATGTTAGCGAAAGTTTTTTTAAAAATGACATTTAGATAGTAGCCGTTCATGTCTGAGGTAAACAGAGAGGCAGATAAAAGTGCAGTTTAATTATAAATTCAACAACTAGAATACACATATTCGCTACTTTGTGTAATATCAATCAAGTTACGTAATGAATAATGATGACTCAATTCAAAATGGATAGTCTTTCACGGTACTTAAATGACAATTTCACATATACGTACATGCATATATATGTGTGTGTATGTAATTCAATATTAAATATCATTATCATCAATGTCAAACAAAACAAACATATGAATATCATAATATATCAATCTATTTTATAATGAAAATGTTTTCATTTGTTTCAGATTACATAGTTCATTGTTATGGAAGAGCGTTGTATTGAAATCGGAAGTTGAATAAAAAAAAATTGTTTATGAACGGAATGACAAGTCCAAATCTTCACAATCCAGCCTTGGCCCAGGTATTTTCTAATCGTTCTGGTTTTTTTCACATCACATAAAAAGTGTACTGTAAAATGTTCATTATCCAAATTGGGCGGAGTTTAGAAAGTGTTAGACACCGTATTACAGTTAACCCGTATAATATATTTTACTGTAAAAACGGTAAATCGCTCTTATTGCAATTAATGACAGATATTTAACATAGCATTATTTAAAGTGTATTCACAACTGACAGTATTGGTTATACCACCGACTTGGAATTAACTATGAAGTTTACTAATCAATTAACATTAATAATCACATGTTTCAGTGTTGACTTGAAATATTAGTATTTTATTTATAGTATTTACAATATTAAATATTTTTCTTACGCAATGTTTTCTGCAAATAATATTATTATTTTTTCCATATTAATACCTGAAAATAGTATTTTATTCATTTTAAATCTTAGTCTGAAAATTCAAGAAAAAATATTTCGGTCAACTTTACAAATCTAGTCTGTACGGATTTTTATGTGAATTTATTTATTACGATTGCATGTTATTTAAGGATTTTCGTAAATAATTATTAATATATAATTGTATACAGAGGTTTCAACCAGTTACATTAGTGGGTTCATATCACGAACCGCTGACGAATTGGGGTAACTCCAATGGTCCTGCGGCACCGACAGTGCCAGCTCGTGGTATCAAACGAAACACACCATCCGATTGTACAGTACCGAGACCGCAAGAATGCAGTCCTGTCGTTCTACGTGATAACCTGACCCGCACACATGATAGCATTACTTCCAGGGAGTTGCGAATATCGCAAGATCCAAATTGGGTACAATATTTTAACATATAATGACAGTTTTTAACCCCAGTTACATAATATCTCTCGTATGGAGAATCAGCCGTTTTATTTATTTCATTTCATTTCATTCGACATGCATGTATGTACGTCAATGTGAATAATTGAATGATTCTTGAATTGTAAGGTGCCAAATAGTGTCCCGGGCCACGAATGTCCTATGCGGACTTTTCCTGTCAACAATATGAACCAGGATGTGGTTGACTGTGGAGTCAAAAATACAGTGTCCACACATGTCCATGACGTTAATGTGAATAGAGTACAGAATCCTAATCGAACCGATCTGAGATCTATGCCGTAAGTTTTATGTATTCAATGTGAATATTAATATAAATGTTGAACACAATATTCTACACTAATAAACTAATAATTGCCCTGTTGTAATATTCATTATTAAATGAAATAACACCAATCAATTCAAATTAATTGGATAACGCTCTTTGTAATTGATTCGCCGGTATAATAATTCTGTCACTTAAAACCGTTAGATCATACTTAAATAACACTTTAATAATAATTGATAGTGTATTATTCGTAATAATGTTTAAATATAAATTATGTTTACAGATGGTTTCATGGTATGATATCAAGAGACAAAGCAGAACAGTTACTACAACCTCGAAGTAATGGTTTATTCTTAGTGCGCGAATCAACAAATTTCCCCGGTGACTACACTTTATGTGTTTGCTATCAGAACAAAGTCGAACATTACCGGGTCAAGTACCATGACAGAAAACTAACCATAGACGATGAAGAATTCTTTGACAATTTAGCACTTCTTGTCGAGGTACATCATCATTTGTTATGAATATCAAATCCAGGTGTTTTCACTTGTGTGTATTTTCAGCATTATCAACAAGATGCAGACGGACTTTGCACGCAACTAGTGCAATGGTTACCAAAAGAGACAAAACAGCATTTCGAACCTTGGAAGAGTGAATCAGAATCAGAAGTAAGTTGAATAATATACTTAAAACTAAATGCTATATTAAATATTGCTGATTTGTTCTAGAATTGTCATCGAGACGAAATCTCATTGCATCTTGAGAAAGCTTTTGAAGGATGCATGATACAAGAGGAGGAATTAGATGTGAGTAAAACTGTTATATAATAATGTGATCTATACGAAATAAGACATAATTGAAATTATCTCAGATTCGAGAACAACTTGGAAAAGGTGAATTCGGTGAAGTATCTCTCGGCATGTGGAAAAATAAACGAGTAGCAGTAAAAATGTTAAAAGATTCCGGGGAAGCAATGCAAAAGTTTCTTGAAGAAGCTCAACTCATGAAGTATGTACATATCAAATATATTCCTTTTTGTCTATTAAATAATTTGTTATTAATATTTCAGGTCATTGAAACATGAAAATTTAGTAAATTTGCTTGGTGTTGTGTATAATAACAAGCACATTTATTTAGTAACAGAATATATGAGCAAGGGAAGTTTAGTCGATTATCTTCGGTCGAGAGGAAGACTGCATGTGACAAAGAAAGATCAAATTAATTTTGCTTAGTAAGTAATACATTTATTTAAGTCAAACATAGTTAGTTCTCTTATGTGTCATTTCAAGTATAAATGAACTACAGCTACACAACAGATTGCACTATACGTCATTATTCTGCTGCCTAAATACAGATATTTTATTTTAATTTAATAATATATTAACAGAATTAGGCACACATGCAGTTAAGACTTAGGTATTTCATATATGCTTATTCAGGTATATGCCAAATGTACATATTTCAAATAGCAATTGTTGTGTTTCATAGTGATACCAGTGCCGGAATGGAATTCCTCGAACATGAAAAAATCGTACATCGTGACTTGGCCGCAAGGAATGTTTTGATTGCGGAAAATGGTGTAGCGAAAGTGTCTGATTTTGGTCTTGCAAGACTAGAGAAGTTTGCCCCTGAAGCTGCGAAATTACCTATCAAATGGACTGCACCAGAAGCCCTGAAGCACAATGTGAGTTACTTGCAATAATCGTTCAATGTATTTCACATGTGTTAAACTGTATTTTACTAGAAAATTACACCATATTACATAAATGAGATAGAAAAGGATTTTTAGAATTTAGAATAATTGTATAGTAGTTATGTGTAGAAAATATTTATAATAATTAGAAACAATTGTTCACTTTCAGAGATTTTCTAACAAATCTGATATGTGGAGTTTTGGAATATTATTATGGGAAATTTACTCGTTTGGACGAGTTCCATATCCACGAATTGTAAGTAATTAGATCAGATACAATGATTAGATCATATACTAATATACTTGTATGTGTATACATATTACAGCCGTTAGCAGATGTAGTGAAACATGTAGAGAAAGGATATAAAATGGAAGCTCCCGAAGGTTGTCCGTCAGAAGTGTATGAAATAATGCGACAGGTATGTACACGTCTGTATAGAATATGCAATACAATTATAATGTAGATGGTATATGTTGTATTCGTGTATATATGTTATACAGGCGTGGGATCTGAATCCAGAGAAGAGGCCAACGTTCAAACTTGTTAAAGCCAAGCTGGAACAACTGAAAACTTCTACTTAGTGAATGATTGATCGTATGTTTATATTATTAATATACGATGGATATTTAAATATGTATGTGTGGTGCAGATATGTTATATCTCTGTGGAACACATTCTCATTTACATTTGGACAACCAAATGATGTGCACTCTAGTATATAGGTTAGTTCCAAATATACATATGTATACTACTGACATTACATATGTATCCACAAAGCATCTATTATTTGTGTGTTTGTTTCATCTTACAGAATATGTCTTTGTTTCAAGGATTGTTTGGATTACTAGTTTCTGTAATATGCTAGAATCGAATAGAGTTTAATACCGTACTTTCTTTTTTTTTATGTAAATTATTAAGAATCTAGATAGATCTAGAGACATACATGGTTGATTTACATAATTGTCAAGATACGTAATGATTTACGTGTATTTTATACATACATATAGAATTCTGTATCGTTTCGTAACACTGTTGTAGTCATGTTCAAGTGGAACACTTCTTCCGTCTTCGTGTACTAGAATGTCTGAATATATGTGTACTGTGTCACATGACCAGAGTGATCGGAACAACACCATACGCTGTAGAGTTAGGCAGAATAGTCATGCAATATTATTATTCTATGATTGTAATTAATATTATATGTGTGTGTATATGGAATTGTTCTCATAACTGGAATAGTTGTCAAACAGTCTTCTATGCTTTGTCATTAGATTTTAAGCTGCCAAATGTCTCTGCTGTCAAAGGCAGAGCCTACTCATAATAGTGAAATCAGGTGAGTCCGATTCTGTGAATGGATAATTAGCTAGTTAATATTTGTGTAATTGTTGTTATCGATCACTCTGTATATTCATTGTATTTAAAGACTGCAGTTTTAATTGTAACGTGCACATGACTTCTAATACAATACAACTGATTGCACGTATATAGTGTTGTACTGATATTGAACAGGTACGTGCAATTTTGCTCCGCATCTATGATCAACTGTAAACTGAACTAAACTTCTCTGATCATGTATCAAAGTTACATTTCAGTCCATCCAACAGAATATTTATTTTTACAAGAAAATATTTGTAAATTTTTACTTTTTTAATATGTTTAGTCAAATATTGTATGGTACGCCCAAAATCTTAGTGAAATGTCCGCAATAGTGTAGCAAGTGCACAAACCGTTAATTCATTCATTTCACTAGATAATGTGTGTGGTAGAAAACTTGAAATTTTTTAGATAATTAACGCTGCATTCATATATGTACATTTGTAAATATAATTTTAAAAATATGTCTGATGAATGTTCGTCTAAATGTTGTATAGTGGTATATTTGCTGTACTAAATTTATTTTACCTTTATATAT
>JAGJTL010000719.1:2505667-2548993 GCA_022063505.1 Calosoma granatense
AGATAGATTTTATCTGGCCCATTATTCTTTGTATTTGAAAAACTTGAAACAATTAGTAACTTATCTAATCGTATGTCATGATAAATTCTTGTGTAAAGTATTATATATTATTTTCTTGTTATTTTTTCCTTTATCAATCATTCCATATGCAATAAAAACACGACAATCTAATATTCAAGTGCTTTACTTCAATAATAACTCATTGAATAGTTTTTTTTTCAATTTTATTTGGCGTAATTATATTTGGTAAAGTAATAATGAGCCAGATAATAAATATACATCAATTCATTTTTAAAATACTCATAAGCACTACAAAACTAATATTTTACAGTTAAAGGTAGTTACGGCAAATAGTTCATACAATTAATTACAAATAATTGTATTTACGTCTTCTGGAATTTTGTACCTCCTCCTCTTATTTTACAAACTGACACAGTATCAAATAACGCTCAAATTTCCAATTATTTGTTCTTTGTTGAGACTGTTTACCGTAGCTATGCTGAATAAAATATATTATTATGAGAATTTACTTTTTACAATTAAATGTAGTGTTTATGACAAATTTAACAATGAACATCCGGTATATATCTCTATTAGTAATCCAGTTCTGGGACATATTCTTAACGATGTCATCAAATAAGAACATAGCTATATGCCATACAAATTAGCATTTGCTCCTATCGCACTGAAAAAATGAAATAAACTGATGTGGACCAGGTCAGTTTCTCAGCATAATGAGACTAGTCTAAGATCTTTGAAAATGCCATTAAGTGCACCACCAGTGATGGATTTGTTTCTCATTTAACAAGCATCTTATATCTCCTAGTATCATAAATCATTCAATCATAAAATATCGAAATAGCAATAAATTTTAATGTATTACTTTTTATCCTCACATATTAGCTTATGGTGTAAGAATAATGAATAAATTTGGAAAGGATTGCTGTACGACGTATTTGAAATACATTTTCTGATTACACTTTAAAAGAACATGCAGTTTTATTTTGTTTTACGTTAAATCCTGCGGACATTTTAAACTGATAAAGAAGGAAATTAATCTCTGCAGTATAAAACGTGTGATAAGAGACGTAATCTCTTTTGTTTGGATTCATACTGTGAGTCATCAACAGATGAAAATTGAAATATTTACATTTTATTTTGAATATATTGATGAGGGGGCTATATACAATATAAATAATATAATTCATTATTATTATCCTGTTATTCATAACAAAGCAATTTAATTTTTACTTTTAAAGTAAATTTTACTTCCTGGTTATCTAGTGACTTCTGGGGTATTCATTTCTCTAGGTTGGTATGGTGCAGTGCTATTGTGAACAACGACCAATATGACGGCGTCGACAACATTCATTTATGTCAATTGTTATTAATTTAGTTGTGTATTATCATTTCTGTAATTTTAATGAACATAATTCTGTAAAAATGAACGGTTTAAGTTTCAGTGAATTGTGCTGTTTGTTTTGTTGTCCGCCGTGCCCAAGCAGAATCGCGGCGAAATTGGCATTTCTACCTCCAGAACCCACTTACGACTTCCAAGCAGATGAAAGTGGTTCAAAATTTATATTAAATCTAACCGAAAGAGCAGAATGGCAGTACTCTGAACGTGAAAAAGAAAATGTTGAAGGTTTCTTTGCCAGAACCACGAGGGGAAATCGTATAGGTTGCTTGTTCGTTCGTTGCAGCTCCACTGCCAGATTTACCATTTTGTTTTCTCACGGCAACGCTGTTGATCTCGGGCAAATGAGTAGTTTTTATCTAGGTTTAGGTTCACGTATAAATTGTAACATATTTAGTTACGACTATTCGGGTTACGGTGTGAGTGCTGGTAAACCATCAGAGAAGAATCTATACGCGGACATTGATGCTGCCTGGCATGCACTACGTACCCGTTACGGTATTAGTCCAGAGAATATTATACTGTACGGTCAGAGCATCGGTACTGTGCCTACTGTGGACCTAGCATCTCGTTACGAGGTAGGCGCTGTCATACTGCACTCGCCCCTGATGTCTGGAATGAGGGTCGCATTTCCAAATACCAAAAGAACTTGGTTCTTCGACGCTTTTCCGAGGTGCATATACATATTCCATATGTAGATTTAAGTTTATGTTATTAATAAGTTATTGTGTTTATGTGTGGCTATGCAGCATAGATAAAGTATCAAAGGTTACTTCCCCAGTACTAGTTATTCACGGTACTGAAGATGAAGTAATAGACTTTTCCCATGGATTGGCCATCTTCGAGAGATGTCCAAGAGCTGTGGAACCATTATGGGTTGAGGTAAGTGTATTGCTTCGCTTTCATAACTGAATAACTAACACTCGATAGTGTTACAGTGTTTGTTATATGGTTTTATTTGTTTTCAGGGGGCTGGTCATAATGACGTCGAACTGTATAATCAGTACTTGGAGCGACTGAAGCAGTTCGTAAATGTGGAATTGCTCAACTGACAACTATTGCAGTCGAACGGGGCACCGGCAGCAGAGGAGTGCACCGTTAGCTCAGGAACCACCAGTTCAGTGACGGAGAAGTTACTCTAGCCAGGGGTTGCGGGTTGGCAGCAGCAACGTACGCAGCAGCCGCCCGCTCATCTCTGCAATAGTTCCATGAGTGCCGGTACCGGTATCAGTATTGGCACGGGCACGGGCTCGGGCACCGCTACTGGTACCGGTACTACTGGTGCACCTAGTGCAACGGTTACATCACATACAACTACCGGTGCTGTCAGTGCACTGTCATCGATCCTGCTGGCCTCCACAGCGGAACGTAGCAACAAACGTGACTGCAGCAGCGAGAGGAACTCGCCGCGTCGTCGTTGTCCCCGATTGGCGACCAAGGCACAATCACTGCCCCAGTGTAACGTTTCCAAGCAGAATCAACATTACAGTGATCAATTCGGGACCCTGTGCATTAAAAACATACCGACACAGACGTCGGCACTCAGGTTTGACGATGACTTTACGTGTCGGTGTCGTTCCCGCACCTCCAAGGACGTGATCCTAGAGACAACATGTTGATATATAATGCAACACAGAAACAAAACAAACAAACAAAACAAACACACGCACGCACGCACGTACGTTATGAACGGACTGTAAATAAATAAGTAAATCAATCAATCTCAATGAATTGCTCCTTGTTACGATTTTTCGATACAACATACTGATGATGTACTACTACTACCGGTTGTGCGCTACTCGTGTTATCAGTTCACAAGTTCTGTCACTAGTATCTGCAGCGGTCACAGCATGTGCGCCTATTCCGGACCAGCGAACATCGTTCCTCCACCGTGCTACAGAATATGTGACGTGACACACATCTACACACGCGCCAACTTGTGAAAGTATTTTCATAATACATATACTTATATTGTACCATATTACTTAATTTAAATAATATTTAAGAGTCTGTGTTAAACTAAGATAATTTGTATGTAGAAATACAGTTCGTTTTCTTAATTTCTTTATTACAGTATTTAAACATATGTATAAACAATGATTATAAATTTTGACAATAATTGAACATTAGATAAATTGGTTCATGTGCATCACTTGGACCTGTATGGTTGCATTGGTTTACGGGGCGTCGCTTGTCGTTGCCGTGACAGAAATGATTGACCATGTGTTAACAGTGCAAATCTTTCATCGACAGCTTCACGTTGGCATACCAGCGCAAGCTTATAAAAGCTGGACGTAAGCATTCGTTCTTCTTGTTCGCGCATTGCAGCCGCCCGTTTATGCATCTGTCCATCTTCCGTGGAATGCTGATGGATTGATGGTTTACTTGCAGCCGTGTCCGGTTCCAGTTGTTTGATGATGTCACGTGCTTTCTCTAAACTCTTCTTATATCTGTCCACGGTGATCTGTAGTTCATTTTCTTTGTTTGTCAGTGCATCCTGCAACGTAACACACTTGTTCTTGTATACGGCCAGTTCATCAATGTGTTGTTGTTGTTGTTGCATGTCGCCACTGGCGCTGGTACTGGTGCTACCACCACCACCACTTGCACCCTTTGTTATTTCTTCTAGCTGTGCCTCGAGTTCTAGAATGCGCTGATTATAGCTACGATTCTGGTCTAGTGTTTTCTCTAGCCGCTGCTGCACATCCTCTAGGAAAAGTTGTTTTGCTACTGCTTCTTCAGCACTGGATCTCAGCGACTGATTCTCCCGTTCTAAATGTTTAATACGAGTCTGTAGTTCGCTGGGTGCAAGTTCACATGCTACCGCTGCCTGACCTTCGGGAGTCTGTCGCTGTTGTTGACAACGAAGTTCTTCATTCATTTCCCGCAATCCATCTCTTTCCTCTACCAGTGATTCCCTCTCTCTTTGGACCATCAACAGTTTTGATTCTAATTTTTTATTTTCAAAACTTAATTTATCGGATTTTCGAATTTCTTCATCAATTTTCTGATGCAAGTCTGTTACTTGTTTTTTATATAACTCTGACTGTGATTTATACAACGTATGTCTTTTTATTTCTTCCTCGTACTTAATATTTTGTTGATAATATTCATTATTTTCATCTTTTAATGTTTTGTATTTCTTTTTCAAATCCGCATATTCTTCAAGTTTCTTTTTATACGAAGCCACAGTCATTTCTAGAGCCTTTGCTTTGTCCGCCGTTTCAGTGAGTGCGTCTATTTCATCTTTCAGTTGAGCAGCCTTGTCAGCTGCGGATTGCAAGTCCACGATCCTCTCCTGTAATATTTGGATATCTTTCTCCTGTTCTAATGTTTTTAACCGATAATCATCCCTCTGGGTTTCTGTTTTAAATAAATCGTCCTTTAGCGATTCTATTTGTTTACGCATTTCCGAATTCCGTGATACACCGTCGGGTTCTTCTCTAGAGAATAACGACTCCAATTCTTTCACTTTTTTCATTAGGCGTGTATTTTCTCCTGACAATGAACACTTTTCTTCCGTTAAACAGGTAATCTATAAACAAACTAAAGATTACATTTGTTTGTTTATAACAACTGCAACATGGTTACCTGTGTTTCCAAGTTATGACATTTCTGTGAAAGTAAATCTTTTGTTTCACTTGCTGCTTCCAAGTCTGAAATTAAACGTTGCAATTTGACATCTGACTCTAATCCGAGAAGGCTGAGGCTTGATCTGCCGCGACGGTGAGTTACTTGTTCTAGTTCCTGAATTGCCTGCATAATGTTTTGTTGCACAGATTCCTCTAATGCCATTATACGTGTTATATATTCCTGCTTGGCATCACAATTCACAGCACATCCTAGAATCAACAACTATTTATTTCCTATTGTGCGCAATATATTTTATACTTACCTAAGATTAAACGCAAGAGCTGTCCTATTTCCGTATGGCTACAAGGCTCTCCAATTTTTGCAAAATTTGGTTTTGCTATATCTAGCAATTGAAGGTTCAAAATATCCTGGTAATATTCCTCTAAGCACTTTGTTATTTTCTTTAAATTGTTGATTTTTAATCTCCAGTTTGATCCAATATCAGCATGTACACTCGAATTTAAACGAAAAAAATAATCAGGTGCTATTTGTACTAGAGCTTGGGCCATAACAACACCATCACTTAATTCGTCTATATTTTGTATTGGCTTTCCCAATTCTAAAGTTTGTAGCCATATTACCAAACTGTTACATATATCTTCTGATAAACTCATAACTTGAGTTGCAATTGTTTCACTTTATGTAAAATACAGTTGTCTTTTATTCTGCGATATGGAAAATAACAGCTGTCATATATTTTGACAACCAGGTATGCAAACTTAACATCTTGTAACAGTATAAATCGTCAGTTTACCAGTAACATATGTAATTTACTCGAACACAAGTAAGACGAAAAGTTATTCTTCGTTAAACAAAATTTACAAGTGATCTAAATTAAAAGTATAAAATTTACATATTTTCCAATCTTAATTACTTTATATTTTATATGGTTGGCAATATTTACTGAATTTAAACAGCAGATTCATAGAATTAACCTTACAAGACAATAATTAAAATTAAACTTCACTGTAGTTTGCAACTGTAAAGATATTTGTTGTTAAAACAATATTAAGCAACAAATTGAAGTAATTTCCTGGATATCATTTCTGCGTTAATAAAGGTATGATTTTGTTGTTTATTAATTATTATCAAAAATAAATACAAAAGTAGTTAAGTTTGGACATTACAAAAACTACCGTAACCAAACTTTGTATAGGAAAACCTTGCTTCTAATCTAAAAGATTTTATGGTAATATTACATGAAATGAAAAAACACACTATTTTAATAATACTTTATTGCCTACATGTTAAATAACATTTATGCTACAAGACAAATGTAATATTATTCGTTTTGATTCGAGTTTTAAATTGAACCTCGTCTTAGAAACCCGACATTATTGAATGTTTCATTTATGTATCTTGTATAGACTTCGGTATAAATTTATTAGATTTACTACAAATAAATAGATTGTTGTACGTTTAGTTTTCTCAAGTGTATGCAAAAATAAATTTTACAAGGTTAGAAATAATGTTCCTTTATTTTAGAGAAAACAATTATGTATTCTTATTCTTATTTTTTCAGGTTAACCAATCAAATCGTGTGTCATATTAATCTTCCCTATCGAATAGAAATTCGTCTGGATACAAATGTAAGTATGTACAATTAAAATTTAATAAAATCGTGGTATTTTGTATCTAAGTATAACATATAAGTAATTTTTTAGATTAGTCTTTCATTTAATAGATTATATTTGTACGCAAATAATTTGACAGAATGTGGCTATTTTTGACATTATTCAAGTTATTAATTTTTAAATATCAATTTACGCTACAAAAAGAAACCATGAGCTATATTTTAAATCCGCTGCAACTAATATAAAGTTGATATTCAAATAAATTACACAAGTTTGGAACTGACAATTGAGGTTTTGTGGTACAGAACCTAGAACGTTGAAAATTGACGTATGGAATAATTTGGGAATTTCCTTTGTTAGATCGTTGACGTGATATAGTTCTTATATGTAAAAAAACAAGACATTTTGATTGAAGTCTACAATTTTGTTTTCCCGGAGGTTTTTTATGATTAAAGCTGTATAATAGTGTAAATCTGGCATTCTTTTTAGCAGCAACCTTTGGTAAATACGTATTATTAGTATATAATTTTACCGAAAAATCTGAACAACCACAATAAACCGTAATTCTATCTTTCTAATACTAACAAAACCATCAAACCGATATTTTTAACCTGGTAAGATCTCAGGGGCTGGAGAGAATTTAGAAGGGATTTCGGTAAGCAGTCAGTGGTCAGTTCGTCCCTATGTGCTTTTTTGTTTTTAGCAAAAACTGTAAGATATATTCAGATTTTATTTTATTTTGTATACTTTGTTTCTTTTTCATATTCCTTTTAAACGTATGTAAGTGAATAAATAAACATCTCGGATTAAATAATTATCAGCACAAAAATATAACCAATATGGCCAAAAATATACACAATAGTATAAAATTTTAAAATAGAAATTGCACATACAAAAGTAAAATATCTTAAAATATTATGCAATGTAATTAAAAATTTACTTTTGAATCTTTACTGTGAATCATTAAGGTAAATTAAGATGTAATTAATGAATAGTGAGCTGACAAGTGTTATGAGGAACGTTAGCAAATAATCTTGTTACCCTGGCTAACTGGCATAATAACGTGGTTATATTATTATTTTGAAAATTGTAATTATTACAATAATTCATATAGTTGTACTTTGTTCACTCATTGTAATTTGTAATGTACTCGTACATTTAAAATTGGCGCCAACAGGATTCACTTTTCGAGTAGTACTACTTTTCATCTGCATGTACATATGTACAGGATCCACGATCTATGGTGTAGTATATTGTGGCCTATGTTCATTCTCCATCCTGCTCCATCCGTCGCATAATGTCGGCAATACATGGTGCAGAATACATTGAAATTTATAATTGTTAGTCAGTTTTCAAAGTGATAATTTAATGTTAAATTTGTATAGTTTTGTTGTGGTGTGTGCATATTTTCTTCCACTGACACAAACTAACCTGTAGGCTTGGGCCTTGTGATGCTTTCATATGTCAAGATTGAATAAAGAGCAGACATTAATTCCGAAGATTGGCGAAACAAACAGTAGTGAGCAGTCAGAAGACGACTTTGATTTTACGAACAACAATAAAAGACTAAGGTTAGAGTTAGACTTTTCCGATAAAGAAAGTATAGGCGACGATAGCGTCGAAGAGACAATGAATGAGAATACGGCCACCGAGAAGAGGCCTAACTTTTCTGCTATAAACCCAAATTGTGTTAGAATACCTGCTATTATTAACTTAAAACCAGGAGCAACAAAGAAGCTGATAATAAAAAACTTCAAAAGTGAGTATTGTGTATATGTACAAGGAAACATTATATTGACAGGTGCAGGCATAAACATTGAAATATAATGGTGTAATAACCGTTACATTGCAAGTGTGATTTGGCATTATGTTTTAGTTTCTATAACCATATCCGTTATCACTGTCTAATATTGTTGTTCCAAATGTGACGTATTTACATTGAAATTATATTTATAAGGTTATTACATCACTGTTGTGTTGTGTCCTTAACATCGTCACCCATTTCTGCCAAACTTAGTGACTATAAATATTCACTTATATTTCATGTAAACATATGTAATTTACAGGTGAACCAAAATTACCCGACAATTACAGAGAATTAACATGGGACAAGTTACGTGGAGCAGTATTGGCTATACAAAAGTCAAAATCCGTCAAATACTCTTTAGAGGAACTGTACCAAGCTGTAGAAAATCTGTGCAACCACAAAATGGCACATAATATATATAATAGTTTAAGAAATCTAACGGAAACACACATATGCAAGAACATTGAACAGTTCCTGGCAGACTCAATGGACAGGCAGATATTTTTAAAGAAAATGAATCATTGGTGGCAGTCACATTGTCACCAGATGATAATGATTAGAAGTATATTCTTGTACTTGGACAGGACATACGTCCTGCAGAATCCATCGGTATTATCTATTTGGTAAGTAGCATGAAACTAGTGTCAAAATTGATGCGTGGTACATCTATGTGCTTACTCCTTATAGGGACATGGGTCTTGAGTTGTTTCGAAGATACATTGTCATGAATCCATTAGTACAGACTCGTATTGTGGAAGGATTGTTAATGTTGATTGAAAAAGAAAGACAAGGGGATACAGTGGATCGTACGCTTCTGAAAAGTTTGTTACGAATGTTAAGCGACCTGCAGATATATCCGGATGCGTTCGAGCACAAGTTCTTAGCGGCTACTGAACGCCTGTACGCTAGCGAAGGACAGCGTCTCATGCAGGAACTAGATGTTCCCGAATACTTGGCGCACGTGGATAAGCGACTTCTAGAAGAACAGGACAGGGTGCTTCATTATCTCGACTCCAGCACTAAATGGCAACTAATACATACGGTGGAGAAGCAGTTACTCAGTGAACATCTAAGCAGTATATTGCAGAAGGGTCTGGACGGATTATTAGAAGGCAACCGTATCAAGGATCTGTCACTGCTTTATGTGCTCTTCAATCGGGTGCGAAATGGCATTGTCGAATTGTGTCTTAATTTTAACTCTTTCATAAAAGTAAGTAATTTATTCCTTGGCTATATTCGAATATAGTATTTGATATTTGTAATATTCTGTTTTAGAAAAAGGGCCGTACCATAGTTATTGATCCAGAAAAAGACAAAACCATGGTGCAGGAACTTTTAGATTTTAAAGACAAAATGGACAATATTGTTTGCACTTGTTTTAAGAAAAACGAAAAGTTTAGTAATTCGTTACGAGAAGCTTTCGAACACTTTATTAATCAACGAGCTAATAAACCAGCCGAATTAATTGGTACGTTTCACTTACTTGCTATTTAACGATTGTTCATTAAGTAATCTGTGTATATTTACAGCGAAATTCGTTGATTCTAAATTACGTGCGGGCAACAAAGAGGCGACAGAAGAAGAACTGGAACGATTGCTCGATAAAATAATGGTACTGTTCCGTTTCATCCATGGCAAGGATGTGTTTGAGGCTTTCTACAAGAAAGATCTGGCCAAGAGACTTCTGGTGGGCAAGTCAGCTAGTGTGGATGCAGAGAAGAGTATGCTTAGCAAGTTGAAGCAGGAGTGTGGCGGTGGTTTCACTTCGAAATTAGAGGGCATGTTTAAGGATATGGAACTGAGCAAAGATATAAACATCGCATTCAAACAACATATGAGTAACATGATGCACAGAGAAATGATAAATATCGATCTAACTGTGAATATACTGACGATGGGCTATTGGCCTACGTACCCTGTGCTCGATGTGAATCTGCCCAACGAGATGGTTCAGTACCAGAACGTGTTCACTAAGTTCTACTTATCCAAGCATAGCGGACGCAAACTTCAATGGCAACCGACACTCGGCCACTGTGTACTCAAGGCATCCTTCCCACAAGGGCACAAGGAGTTACAGGTGTCACTGTTCCAGGCTTTAGTGCTTCTTTTGTTCAACAACTCGGATGGTTTATCATTTGAGGAGATTAAACAAGCAAGTAACATCGAGGACGGGGAACTGCGTAGAACACTGCAGTCACTGGCGTGCGGTAAAGCGCGTGTACTACTGAAAACACCACGTGGCCGAGATGTAGAAGATACGGATAAGTTCACCTTCAATGCCGAATTCAATAACAAATACTTTAGAATTAAAATCAACCAGATACAAATGAAAGAAACGGTATGTGTACTTTTCACTTATTTCATTCTTTCAATATATCCATTCAAGAAACCAGTACAAACTTGTATAAGTGTAATTAATTAAATGGTCTGTGTATGTTTGTAGACTGAGGAACAGAAAGCAACTGAAGAACGGGTGTACCAAGATAGACAATACCAAATCGATGCAGCTATTGTAAGAATTATGAAGATGCGGAAAACACTCAGTCATAATCTGTTGATTAGTGAACTCTATTTACAGTTAAAGTTCCCAGTGAAGGTATATTTATTTTACTCCTATGTGTGTGTGTGTGTGATTTGTTTAACTTACACATTGTATGTTTGTTTCTATGTTGTAGCCTGCAGATCTGAAGAAGCGTATTGAATCCCTAATAGATCGGGACTACATGGAAAGGGACAAAGATAATCCCAATCAGTATAATTACGTTGCTTAAATTGTTTAATTTATATCTATTCATTGTTTCTTCTTATTAGTTATTTTTGTAATTGTAAAAAAGTACTTTTGAATGACACCTATGTAAGTAATGTGTATGTCCAGAGACACGGTTATATAGGTTACTGTATTTGACTACAGATATATTGTGTAATTGGGTCGTTATTACTAGAATTTGTTAAATTTGTTGATCATAATATTACAGCATTGAACTATGTTATCGGCCCAGTTACTTTCCTATATCTGTGGAACGTCTAGTTAGCATATGGTGATTTGTTTAACTCATTGATGATAGGTTTCAAGAACCGATAGCACGATACCAGTATGTCTGTACAGATCAGTTGTATCGCATGTAACTGGTCTGTATATACATTGTGTATCCGTGCAGCTCATGTACTAAGACGCGCTCTCTGTAAATACTAGTGTCATAAGTACATTGAATTCCTGAAATATCACACCCCGCTGGGTGTGCAACGCAATTTGTTAATTACAAAAATCTTATCACAAATTTCAAATCAATCATTATTGATTACTTTCATAATATGGTTCAATGAGTCAAAAACCTTGTAAATATAATTATTAAAAATTTTATAAAGTCAGATCCATTTCAGAACCCTATATGTTTAGGTGTGCAAATACTAAACAACTTTCAAATTTACAGCTAGTTGTATTTATTAAATACATAAAGAACATAAAAATAACTGAACTTATATATTGTTTGTCCCATGTAATTGTTATCAAACCAGAATTTAGTTATTTATAAATACAACAGGTAAAAAATGAGGTCATTTGACTAGTGGAAGAGTACTCATTATTAATGTCACACGCACACACATATGTATATTGTACATATCCCCTACAATTAAGTAGTTTCAGCTGACTGCTTTCACCTGTCGCACCTGGCTTGTCTTCTCATCGATTTCCTTCACTAAAGAATCCACTAATTTAGCAGGCGTGACCTCACGTTGCAGGAAGTCACCTACAAGCTGTCTAGGTGGTTTACCACCACCGTGGGCCAAACACTCGTGTCTGTATCGATCCCCACGTTGTCTGTTTAACGGATCTTCTTTGAAACATGTCTGCCATATCCACGATGCAACTGCTCGAGACATCAGATACGAATAGTACTTTGCACCGTAACCGACCAGATGACTGAATCGTAATTGCCAGGCAGTGTTCACCACATACGGTATACCATAGTAGCGTGCCTGAGTCTTAGCTAGTACCTCTGTACTGGTGCCCGATAACGGATGAGTACCGTGATAGATTTGATCTAATGCCGAATAGAAGACTTGCAGTTGCATTTCACTGGCAGCAAACAGATGTTTGGACGCGCATAATCGTGCTAGCATTTTTTCTGGCATCGGTTCACCCGTTTGAAAGTGTCTGGCGAACGTACTGAGTACCCTCGGATCACTAGCAAAGTATTCCATCAGTACTGATGGTACTTCGGCAAAGTCCGTGCTACATCGGGTACCTGTTACATGTTGATACTTGGTACGTGCAAGCATTGAATGCATGGCATGACCCATCTCATGGAACAGATTGTCCACCATGCCCGGTGACAACAACGATGGACTAGACCATCTTGGTGCAGGTAAATTCAACATCAGAACAACGACAGGCAATTGATAACTGCCGTCTGGTAACTCTTTACCTCCTTGAATAGTGAAATGGCAGTCCTGATTTGGTTTTCCTTGTCGCTCATACAAATCACAGTAAATATATCCTAGTAATCCTTCCGATTCATGTGTAACTGCTAGTTTATACACGTCCGTCGACCAGGATTCGCCTATCATCAATTCTGTGTGAACGAGAGATACACCATACAAAGACTTCATCAACAAGTCTAAACCATCCATGCACGCGCCCAATGAGAAATAAGGTGCGTATTCATTGCTGGCGACCCTGAATAAATCGCGTTTAACTTTCTGACTGAAGTACGGTACATCCCATGCTTCTACATCACCAAAATTTACTCCACATTCAGCGAGTTTTATTCTGCTCATTTCTTTAAAATCTTCATCAGCCCGTGGCCGCAGTGCATCTGACAACGTATCTAGGAAACTACTCACTACTTCCGGACTTTCTGCTAGGCTTCCTTTCAATGCACTGTTTATACCAAAATATTACGTTGCGTTTATTAAAAATAACTGACACTTTACTTGATATTACGTTACCGTTCACTATATGTTTGGAAGCCACAAGTTTGAGCTAGTTCATTTCTGCAGGATAACAGTTGCATTAGTAAATATTCTTGGTGTTTATCAGGATGTAAGAATATACGATAGGCAAATTCACGTGCTATAGTATCATTCGAATCTGCATACAGGCTGTAAATGAGCAAGTTATCGCCATCAACATGGAATCTGCAAAAGAAAATTTATTATTTATTAAACAGAGTTCGACAGACAGCAAACATCTACATACAAACGTCTAATTTGCTCTGGTAAAGACTTTCTTTGAATAGTTCGTGGTTTTGATGCTCCTGTTACAAAATGTTGTCCTAAGTGCAATATTGCATCATTTAGTTCTACAACTCGGCGTCTTTCTGATTCTGGCAAGTGAATGCCGCATTGTTCAAAATCAAATAAAAACAAACGTGCTACATGTTTGTCAACGTCGGTTGTGTTCATTATGTCTCCATTATCTACTATGTTCTTAAGAGCTGCATAGAGTTCATAATTGGTGTTTAATCTGTCAAAAAAACACAACACTGATATGACAGAAATGTAAATCACATTTTATTTACTTCTCTACTATACTGCTGACAGTAACGCATGCAATTTCTGCAGCTTTTGAGTAAGCCGCGCCTGGATGAGCTATTCTTATAAATTCTGCTAAATCAGCTACTTTACATAGCGTATCTGACAGTTCATCAAATATGTCAACCATTTTCCGAGAGCGATTCTTGTCCGTAGCTTCCTGTATAAGTCGATCCGTTTGAAGAATACATCTTTCTTTCAGTGCGTAAAATCCTTCGTGTGATTGCAGTTCAGGTACATCAAATAAACCCTAAATCATACAGTTTCATAAATAAGCAATGTAATGTCCAGGTTATAATTTTCTTACCTTGCTATCTTTTAACATACTTAAACCGATTTTCGGTGTCGGTTTGCTATTAAATACTGCAGCCAAGGGAGGCCATGTGTGAGTAAATTTATTTAAAGTAAATTTGGGAGATGACAATATGGTAAACAAATTTCTTTTCATTGCCATTCTGTATTAGCAGTGGGCATAATACGTGGGATAACACTCAAGGTTCGCAGGAAAACTGAACACGTTACTTTATTTGGAGTCGGGTATTCAAATTAAACTTATTCAGTATTTGACATTTCAAACAATTTGTTACACAGTATCATAACAATCTGCTGTCGATTACGGAAGAACACTTTTGAATCGGTGGTAAATATTTTAATTAATTACTTACAAACTGGCATTATCAATTTAATTAAAATTATTGAGCAGACACAAAAACAAATTCATAAGAAGCTATTTAATGAAATAAGTAGTTAATAAAATATGAAAAGAATTAAAGCAAAATCAGTTTTTAAATTCATTAGCACATTGCATGAATTTTATTTATAGTTGGTGCCACTGCTTTCCAGTTTGACACGTGATTAAGAGTAGACAACAACAGTGAAGTAAACGATTTGTTTATAAAGTGTTATTTAGGTTAATATAGTTTGACGTGTGATTGTATGTGCAGTAAAGAGAATAGTTCAAAATAAGTTTTGTGCCTTACATAGACAGAGGAAAGAGAAATTAATAACTGTCGTTATAAGTGTCCGAGTTTTGCCAAGAACCTATATCAGGTTAGTGTCAAAGAATATTTCATATATTTGTGTAAAATGTCTCTTCTTTAACATTGAAATACATTTATTTACTTTGGTAGATATAAGTTGACATGTAGCTTGTATTTATCGGTTTAAAATAACTTAATTTATAGAAGTGTACATTCTTCTTAATTGACGTTTAGTCTACTTACATTCATGAAAAGTGTTGTATTAAAAATTACAAGCACTTCTGTTCTAATTTTGGCTGTGTTATGTATTACGAATATCAGATTAGCCTCTATAAGTACATATTTGATGTTTTTACGTTTTGGAGTTAACGAGAAAAATTAAAAATCGGCCCGTTTAAAATAGACACATAGGTTATATGTCTCAGCAAAAATACAATCATTAGTGAGATTTGGACTTAAAGATCGTCATTACTTCAATAACCTTAACTCTGATAACGAAATAAATGTCAAATTCTTAATCTGCGTCCAAAAAAACCTGAGATTCACAATTTCAACCCGATACGACCAATAGATACAAAGTTAAATTTTTTCTTGAGGTCAGAATAGGAACTGTCAGTTCTTACTGATAGATAATTTTGAAAGTGAAGTTTTTTAGTACTGGACTTAGAAGGTTGAAACATTATACATAGGGTAAATCGGGCATTCTTTTTTTAAAAATGCAGTCAAAATTAAGTTAGCTGCAACCGTTGACGAGATATGGTAATTTTTACCCAAGAATCGCCATTATCTCAACAACCGTAACTCAGATCGCGATATTGATGTTAAATTATTAATCTACACCCCAAACAAAAACTCAGTCATAATTTCAATTCGCTATTGCTTGATATGATTCGACGTAGGCATTTATTCTGTAGTCGTTGTAGCGGTTTAAGTGCTTTGGTGGAGGCGGAGCACCTTACTGGGGCTGCATATGTGAGAATGGGGCGAATAATAGTAAAAATGAGCTTATTTTTTATGTGTATGCACAATTTATATTTAATAATGGGTATCAATAGGTATAATGAGCAAATCATGATGTTGGCTTTTTTCTCTGCATCAGTGATGTGCGGGTTACAGGATAGTCGAGCGTGGCTCTGTGATATTTCACTGATGTTTTGTGTTCCACGAGTCAGAGGGGGTGAAAACTTATTTGTGTATTTGCGTGTGAAGACAGTCTTCGTGTGTTTCATGGATATTTTGCAAAAATTCCAGTAAGGTTGTAGTATATTAAGGTGTATCTGCAGTTGTTTGCTGCTGGGCATAAATGATTGTTTCGTTAGCGTAAAAAACAGTTTTGGTTCGTAAGAACTTTGCGAGATCATGGGTAGTCAGTGTAAATAACCTAGGACAGAGTACACTGTCTTGAGGAATTCCTTCCAATGTTGGACGTGCAGTGAAAAGAGTGCGGTTACTGAAGTAGCAGTTGATGAGTTTAACTCAGGGGTTGTAGGACTGGGGGTGTTTAGGAATTATTGTGTTCCTGTTACAATGTTTTGTTCAGGAGTGGTGTCTGGTTCAATATGATGCTATTGCATCTGTAAGGAGAGTTTTGTTGTTGTATTAGAAGGTAGGAATGGGGGTGAAAAGATTCTTTAGGGATCTTCCAGAAATAATTGTCGTTTGGATTAAGGGATGAGAACTTTTTAGATCAGGTTTTCTTGAAGTACGCTTGTATTTCACTTCGGATAGTTGCCTTCGTATGTTGTTACATATGTTGGTGAGTTGTGTTATATGTGTTGGAAGTATGTACTTGTACCGTGACAGTTTAATTACTTCGATGTGTTTGTTCATTATGTGTGTTATGTTGTGTGAATATATCTACTTGTGTGGCTATGCTTGTGTTGTGTCCATATAATGAAAGCGTATTTATATGTAAAAAAATTCTGTATGTGGATATGTCCGTTTTCATATATACATTTCGTTTTATTATGTGTCTATTTATTTCTTAGTTTTGAACTGTATATTCCGTCAGTCTGTTACACATACACCGTATTTCAGAACCCCAAGTACTTATTTTAACGGTTTATAATACTTAACATACTGATCACGGTAGAAAAAGAATTTTTTCAGAATTCGAAAATTTAATATTGCGGATTTTTAAACGAACAGTTTTGAGTCACAGGTATGAATTGATTTTAACATTGTGGTTAATTGTTAATCTACAAGTAATAAGTTATACAATAGCTAGTTTAATTTAATTATCAGATCTCGTTGGCTTGTGCAGTGTGCTACTCGTTCACTTTCAGATAGTGTGTCAACGTGTTGTAACTGATATTATTATTATTACGATTATTATCAAGTTCAAATTTCAATTTTACTATCATTATTATTGTTTTATTGTGATTATTGCAAAAATGAATGCATACAGTGGCGTTGAGTTAGTGGACGTTTTATTAGTGTATGGTGAAGCAGGACAAAACGCATCATTAGCCGCACATTATTATGCAGAACGTTATCCTCACAGAAGACATCCGAATCCTCGCATATTTGTAAGCGTTACTCTAAAAATGCACTAAACTATTGTATTAAAATGTCATAAACATATTTTTAAAAACATCATCTGTATTCAAAATAATGCATAATAACTTTAATTAAATTGATTTACGTATATTTCGTTGTGTAATTGTATAACTAATTAACTTCGTTTATTCATTAATTTTGTGAATTTTGAAAAAATTCTTTTTCTACCGTGATCATCATGTTCAGTACTATATACCGTTAAAGTAATACCTGAGGTTCTGAAACACCCTGTATATTTAGTTGCGTGCTGTCTTTATCAACTTCGGCCAACTAATAATTTAACAACCGGTCTGAGCCGATATATTATGTTTTAATATTTATCAATTATAAATATATATACGAGATCTTTTCAGAAAATATCCGACCTTCGGGTATACCTTTGTACCTGGGTGTACTATTGTAGTGTTTACCATTTAGGGATAATCTTTTGTGAGTGTCACTGTGTCGTTGTGAGTGAAACACAAAGTGTTGTTTAGACGATTCAAAAATGACCGCACTTTAGTGGAAAATGAACTTCGTTCTGACAGGTTTTCAACGCTTAGAACACCCGACCACGAAGTTGTTCACAATGAATAAGCTCCGCAAGATCAGATGATCAAAAAAGCAGTACTACCAACAAGTCCTCAAAAGATTACGTGATACAGTGAGCAGGAAACGGCCTCAACTCTCGAAAAGTGGTAACTGCTTCACCACGACAACGTACCTTCGCATTCTTCGCATGTTATTCGAGACTTTTTGACGAAACACATCATAAGCTATCTCCGACAACCTCCGTACAGTCCAGATAAAGCTCCGTGTGTCTTCCCTTAAAGGGAAAAAGACTTCTCGTAACAAGATGTATCGTGGAACGCTCATTTACCACGAAAACTTAAGGCATGGACAAGATTAACTATGTCCAAAGAATAAAATTGATAGATGAGGATAACGTAATACTCATTTTTGAGAATTTCCTCCCCTTCTGCTCTTCAAAGTTTGTGAATCACCACCTTCGCTCGCTAGATTTTGAAGTGTAGTATAATTTTTCCGCCCTTAAGGGCGTCATTTTATTTTTTTCTAATTGGGGACAAATGATACATATCGAATAGGAACAATTACATCTGACATGTAGAAATGTAATGGGAGATTTTTGAGGACAACTGAGAAAATGTATTTATTTAAATTGGGGACAAGTGAGATTGAGAACAAATGAGAATAGGTACAACTGAGACGCCCTCATTAAGGATTTAATCACTTTCACGATTCGAGTTACGGTTGTTGAGATAATGACGATCTTTGGGTGAAAATTAGCAGGCAGCATGATGCAAGGTAGTGCGAATGAATCCACCATTGAGTTTTAAACAATATGAATATTTTTGTAAATCTATTGTACAATAAAACAATATAAAAATCACCATTATCTTAACAATTGTAATTCGTATCGCGAAACTGATTATATGATTAATTTTGCCTTATTCGACAACTGTTAAGTTTTTTATTAATCAATTGGCACTGAATATAGAGTAAATCGGTTTATATGTTAAAGATTCATTTAAAAGTAAATTTAAGAATTTATTTCAGATACTAAAACTATTTTCTTTAACATCTGTTTACAAATATTTTTTTATAAATAATGTATTCAATTGAATAATTCAAATTTTAAATTTATATTTCGCTCCATACATTCATAGTGTGAAGATAACTGTTGTTGCTAACTTCGTTTGTTACGTTAGAACCAATGAAAATCAACAGAAAATCCACCATTTTGTTTTTTCGCGAGTTTGTTATAGTAGCGTGCATAGTTATTTTATAGCAGTTAGTGAAGCTTAACTAAATCTTATTTGCAAAGAACAGAAATTATCGCTGTTAAGTGTATTGTTTTAGTGTTTATTTAATAGACAGATTTTACTAGACAAGATACAGTGATTCATATAATTATTCGGTTAGCCGCTCGTTAGGTTGCAAATTTTGCAAACTCCTGCCGTACTAACTACGTAAAATGTAAGTACAATCAAAATTTTATCATTATAAGTTGTTTATAACCCATTAGCTTGTAAGTAAGTAATCTCATAATAAGATTATTGTTTCATGTAATAGATGATATTTACACAAGTCATAGTTACATATTAGTGACGATAAATCTAATTACATTAATAACCTAAAAATTTACATTTATATCTTATCTGAATGTCATGTAACTAATCTATTAATTAGGTTCATTATACGAGATCTATCTGGAAAGTATCCGACCTACAGGTATATCTTTTTACCTGAAGGTGCTATTGCAGGAAACGAGTCTTTACCATTTAGGGATAATCTTTGTGAGTGGTGTTATGTTATTGTGTGTGAAACACAAATAAAACTGTGATTTAGATGATTCAAAAATGTTCGCACTTCAGTGGAAAATGATCCTCGTTCTGGCAGGCTTTCAACGATTAACTCTGGAAAAGTGGTGACTGTTTCACTACAACAACACACCTGCCCATTTTAAACAACTTACTCGGGTTTTTTGACGAAACACAGCATAAATTAACTCCAACAACCTCCGTACACTTCAGACATAGCTCCGTGTGACTTTTGCAAATTTCCTAAATTAAAATATCCTGAAAGGGAATAAGATTTCACGCTGTGGAGGAAAAAGTGAGTTCCAGGAATGCTTCAAAAGTAGAAGTAGTGTTGGAAGAAAGTTGTGGCTTCCAAAGAGTACTACTTTTAAGTAGACATCATTGCTATCGAGTCAAACTTACTGTTTCTCCTCGTGTAGCGTAAAGTCAGATACTTTCCGAACAGACTTCGTATATGAACCGGGGAAATATTAGTAAATCTTAAATAATCCTAGGAAGTATTATGTTGATATACAAAATTTTTTCGCGTGGTTTACTCCTCGAATATTCACTCACGCTTTTCGTAATAAGATGCACGGAGGAACGCTTATTTAGTACGAAAATTTAAGATGTGTACAAGATTAATTATGTCTGCAGAATAATTGTGACTTGTGTATAATGCTAGATTTAGGCACGGGTTAGCAGGTCCTTCGCCCGGAGCACTACATTTCCGGAACGCTAGATGTATATTTAGGGCGTAACGAAATGCTGGTTTTTGAGAATTCACCCCTCTGCCGCTTGTCAGTTTTTATCAATCAATTAACATTGAATATAGAATAAATCAGTTTATATGTTAAAAATTAATTTAAAAGTAAATTATTTTAGAATTTGTTACAGATATTAAAACTATTTTAAACAGCTGTTTAAATATATACAAATATATTTTTATTAATAATACATTCAGTTAAATAATTCAAATTTTAAATTTATATTTCGCGCCATGCATTCATAGTGTGAAGATAACTGCTGTTGCTAACTTCGTTTGTTTCCTGAGCGTTGTAATACGTCAGAACCAATGAAAATCAACAGAAAATCCACCATTTTGTTTTTTCGCGAGTTTGTTATAGTAGCGTGCATAGTTTTCTATAGCAGTTGGTTAACATTAACTTAATCTTATTTGCAAAAAAACAGAAATTATAGTTGTAAGTTTATTGTTTTAATGTTTATTAATAGATAGATTTTACTAGATAATATACAGTGATTCATATAATTATTCGGTAGGCCGCTCGTTACGTTGCAAGTGATAGTTAACCGAATTTTTCTGGAAGCTATAGCATGTGGTACAATTAATTTCGTTCTCTTTATAGATCAAAACGTACAGTTGTGAGGTTTTTCAAGCTCCTACAGTGCTAACTACGCAAAATGTGAGTACAATCAAAATTTTATCATTATAAGTTGTTTATAACCTAGTAGCTTATATTTAAGTAATCTCATAATAAGATTATTATTTCACGTAATAGTTGATATTTACACAAGTCATAATTATCACATTAGTGGCGATAAATCTAATTACATTCATAACCTAAAATTTTATATTTATATCTTAACGTCATGTAACTAACCTTTTATTTAGGTTAATTATGGTTATACGAGATCTATTTCGAAAGTATCCGACCTACAGGTATATCTTTATACCTGAAGCTACTATTGTAGGAAACGAGTGTTTACCTTACCATTTAGTGATAATCTTTGTGAGTGGCGCTATGTTGTTGTGTGTGAAACACAAATGAAAGTGCGGTTTAACATATGTTCGCACTTCAGTGGAAAATGATCCTCGTTGTGGCAGGGCATAAGGAATAATTTGCTCGGGTCTTTTTGACGAAACACAGCATAAATTAACTCCAACAGCCTCCGTACAATTCAGATATAGCAACTATTTCTCCTCGCGTAGCTTAAGGACAGACTTCGTACATGAACCGGGGAAATAGTAGTAAATCTTAAATAATCCTAGGAAATATTATGTTGATATACAAAATATTTTCGCGTCGTTTACCCCTCGAATATTCACTTACGCTTCTCGTAATAAGATATACAGAAGAACGCTCATTTAGCAAGAATACTTAAGATATGTACAAGATGAACTATGTCTGAAGAATAATTGTGACTTGTGTATAAGTGCTAAGTTCAGGCACAGGTTAGCAGGTCCCTCGCACGGAGTGCTAGCTTTGAGGGACGCTAGAGATATATTTAGGGTCGTCATTAATAAAAAATTTATAAACATAACGAAATATTGGTTTTTGAAGCGGGATTCACACTTGTGCATTTCGATGCTGCATCAGAAATGCCTCTTATCGACGCAGTTTTGTCAAGTTGTTCACATTAAGGCATTTTTAAATGCATACAACTATTTTCTGATAGAATTTTTCCCATATAACCTCACATCGAAAGTGAATTAATATTACTGTCAAGTAGTATTTTATTATTGAGACGTCTTTTTAGAATTTTATTACAGATACTGAAACTAAAATATTTCTTTATAAATAATATATTCATTTAAATTAATTAATTAATTTTGCCTAATTCGACAACTGTTAAGTTTTTTATTAATCGATTCGCACTGAATATAGAGTAAATCGGTTTATATGTCAAAGATTCATTTAAAAGTAAATTTAAGAATTTATTTCAGATATTAAAACTATTTTCTTTAACATCTGTTTGCAAATATTTTTTATAAATAATGTATTCAATTGAATAATTCAAATTTTAAATTTATATTTCGCGCCATACATTCATAGTGTGAAGATAACTGTTGTTGCTAACTTCGTTTGTTTTCTGAGCGTTTTAATACGTTACTCGTAGAACCAATGATCTGTTAGAACAGTGATTCCACCATTTTGATTTTGCAGGAGTTCGTTAGAGTAGCGTGCATTGTTTTCTGTAGCAGTTTGTGGACGTTAACTCAATCTTATTTGCAAAAGACAGAAATTATTACTGTTAAGTTTATTGTTCTAGTGTTTATTTAATAGACAGATTTTACTAGATAAGATACAGTGATTCATATAATTATTCGGTTAGCCGCTCGTTAGGTTGCAAATTTTGCAAACTCCTGCCGTGTTAACTACGCAAAATGTAAGTACAATCAAAATTTTATCATTATAAGTTGTTTATAACCCAGTAGCTCCGTGTGACTTTTGGCAATTTCCTAAATTAAAATATCCTGAACTACTTTGAATTAGACATCATTGCTATCGAATCAAACTACTCTTTCTTCTCGTGTAGCGTAAAGTCAGATACTTCCCGAACAGACTTCGTATATGAACCGGGAAAATATTAGTAAATTTTAATAATTTTTTCGCGTGGTTTACCCCTTGAATATTCACTTACGCTTCTCCTAATAAGATGCGCGGAGGAACGGTTATTTAGCACGAAAACTTAAGATGTGTACAAGATTAATTATGTCTGAAGAATAATTGTGACTTGTGTATAATGCTAGATTTAGGCATGGGTTAGCAGGTTCCACGCCCGGAGCACTACATTTCCGGAACGCTAGATGTATATTTAGGGCGTAACGAAATGATGGTTTTTGAGAATTCACCCCTCTACAGCTCGTCAGTTTTTTATCAATCAATTAACATTGAATATAGAATAAATCGGTTTATATGTTAAAAATTAATTTAAAAGTAAATTATTTTAGAATTTATTACAGATAAAACTATTTTCTTTAAAATCTGTCTAAATATTGACAAATATTTTTTTATAAATGATATATTCAGTTAAATAATTCAAATTTTAAATTTCGCGCCATGCATTCATAGTGTGAAGATAACCGTTGTTGCTAACTTCGTTTGTTTCCTGAGCGTTTTAATACGTCAGAACCAATGAAAATCAACAGAAAATCCACCATTTTGTTTTTTCGCGAGTTTGTTATAGTAGCGTGCATAGTTTTCTATAGCAGTTGGTTAACATTAACTTAATCTTATTTGCAAAAAAAGAAATTATTGCTGTAAGTTTATTGTTTTAATGTTTATTAATAGATAGTTTTTACTAGATAACATACAGTGATTCATATAATTATTCGGTAGGCCGCTCGTTACGTTACAAGTGATGGTTAACCGAATTTTTCTCAAAGCCGTAGCATGTGGTACAACTAATTTCGTTCTCTTTATAGATCAAAACGTACAGTTGTGAGGTTTTTCAAGCTCCTAAGTGCTAACTACGCAAAATGTGAGTACAATCAAAATTTTATCATTATAAGTTGTTTATAACCCAGTAGCTTATATTTAAGTAACCTCATAATAAGATTATTGTTTCACGTAATAGATGATATTTACGCAAGTCATAATTATGACATTAGTGACGATAAATCTAATTACGTTAATAATCTAAAATTTTACATTTATGTCTTATCTCCGAATGTCATGTAAATACAGTATAACCCGCTTATAATGAACTCGCTTGTAATGGACACTCTGTTATAATGTACCCTTTTCTAAAGTCCCAGTTCAAACACGTGTAAAAACCTCGGTTAAAATGAACTCGGTTATGATAAACTTCCGTCTATTATGAACCAAAATTCGTTATTTTGTCCATTATAAGCGGAGCGATTAGGGACTTTCCCGATAATTATGACACTATTTCAATACTAAACAAAGTCAAACTTATTCTACATAAAGATTATATAGCCAAACCGTGGATCCAAACAAAATTAACCGATTTTGTTTTCAAAATATGTAATGTTAAATACATACGTTCATACATATGTATGTATTACAATAAGTTTTGCACATTTATTTTCGTGTTTATGTATACCTATATACGAGTACATAGTTTCATGTTGTGTTAGTTATCTTTTTTAATAAATACATCTCAATGAAATAACATGAATATAAATTTGTTTAATTAGTAATTACTCTGATGAGATGAACCTCGACTAGAATGGACGATTTTACTTGGTCCCCTGAAGTCCATTATAAGCGGGTTATACTGTAATCTTTTAATTAGGCTACTTATGATTATACGAGATCTATTCGGAAAGTATCCGACCTACAGGTATATCTTTGCACCTAAAGGTGCTATTGTGGGAAACGAGTCTTTACCATTTAGGGATAATCTTTGTGGTGTTACGTTATTGTGTGTGAAACACAGATAAAAGTGTGATAGACGGTTCAAAAATGTTTGCACTTCAGTGGAAAATGATCCTCGTTCGAAACGAAATGGCCAAAAACTTGACCGTACATGTACTGTAATGATCGATATGATTCGTAAGACTTATGGGGATGAATCTATGAGTGAGACGCAAGTAAAAGAGTGGTTTAGACGATTTAAAATTAACCGCACTTTAGTGGAAAGTGATCCTCGTTCTGGCAGAGCTCGAACGGTTCGAACACCCGACCATGAAAGTGTTGTTCACGATGAATACGCTTTGCAAGGTCAGACGATCAACAAGGAGTACTGACAAGAAGGTCCTGAAAAGTTTACGTAATGTAGTGCAAAAGAAACTACCTCATCTCGGGAAAAGTGGTAACTGCTTCACCACGACAACGTACCTGCCCATTCTTCGCAACTTATTCGAGACTTTTTGAGGAAACACAACATAAACCAACTCTGACAGTCTCCGTACAGTTCAGATATAGCTCCATGTGTCTTCTTGCGATATCCCAACTTGAAATATCCTTAAAGGGAAGAACATTTGTCACTGTGCAGGAAATAAACCGGAACACGACAAAGCAGCTGTTGGGCAAGTGATAGCAGCGCTGGAAGAAGGTGGTGGCTTCCAAAGGAGACAACATCACCATCCAATCAAATTGTCTCCTTTCCTTTCGTATAGTGTAAGGTTGGATACTTTCCGGACTGATCTCATATATTCAATAGATTTTTGGACACGAGCGTATGGAACTGTAATATTTAATATTGGTTAATATTAAAATGAACATTAATTGTTAAATGTGAGACGATTTGATTTTGATTTTAGTAATATTTTTAACCTCAAATTTAATATTCGATTTTGTTGTGTTATCAGTTTGTAAATTACAATGTAGAGCTAATTGTTAATAGTTTGGTTTATTATTACAGTTGTAGATCATGGCAGAAGCACTGGCAAACACGAAGGTAAGTTGTTTCTAATTAATAACAAGATACTTTTTTTTATATCAGTTATATTTCTGTTTAGTCCCTTAGTCTTAAGGAATTTAAGAAGGCGGGACGAGCAAACAAGAAGAAAGTCGCGTTCAAAGTTGAGGACATTTATGAGATGGTAATATTCTAGAAAAATAATCAAATGAAATTATTCACTAACAAGTCATATTTTAAAGGCATCGAAGGTTATCACAAAAAAGAAGACAGGAATTGTCTACGATGAGAGATTCCTAAATCACAAGTGTGAATGGGACGAGGAATATCCTGAATGTCCTGGGCGGTACCAGAGCATCATGGATAGGTATTGTGTTTTTAATTTTGTAATTGTGAACTATATGGCTACCGGTATATACTTGTTGGAAATACATTATAATATTTACACGAAAAGTGTAAATAATATTGTACATTTTGGCATGCTAATCTTTATGTGTTCTTGCTTCTTTAGGTGTTTTATAAAATTGCAATGTGTAGAAAATGTGTTATCACTGAAAATAGAACAATCAACAAACATTTTTTAAAAATTTGACTGAATTTATTTCTTGTATTATTACATTTCTAATATAATTGCTTTGTTTTTAGATTGTTTCAATACAGATTGGTAGAACGCTGTGAGCGTATTCCAGCTCGATTTGCGACTAGAGCAGAGTTAGTAGCGCATCACGACGGAGCTCAAATAGACCTCCTCCAGTCCACCAAGAATATGGACACCCAAGAGCAAGAAACGGTAGCATCTTTATACGATGCTATTTACTTTAATCGGGTAATTAAAACTGTGCATTAGTAACGCAATAATTATCCATTGTGTTTAATAGTAACAACAGTAACTTATTCATTCCACAGTTGTTGTTGCAAGTTTCAATTTGTTATCTTCTGTCGTTTTAGTAATAATTTTATACAATTATTATATTTATAAGCATCTTAAATTCAGTACAGTATTAGTAAATGGTATATAAACTGTTGCATAGCTATGACAAAATAGAAACAGCTATTCATTTGAAATATTAATGTACATAATTTAAAATGATATATTTTATCAACAATTTCTCTTCTTTGTATCGCGTTCTGTCAGTATAACTGTAATTGTTTCTAATATTTACAATATAATATTCAGAAATCCATTAGTTCATATACGTGTTTTACAGCATACGTACGAAACTACTCTGCTCTCTGCCGGATCCGCTATTGAACTAGTCGACGCAGTCGTACGTGATACCGTACAGAACGGCATGGCGGTCATTCGACCACCCGGTCATCATGCAATGAAAGACCAATATTGTGGTTATTGCTATGTGAATAACGTTGCTTTGGCAGTGCAGCACGCCTTAGATAATTTAGAATTAAAACGCGTGTTAATCGTGGACTGGGATGTTCACCATGGACAAGGAACTCAGCAGATGTTTTACGAAGATAACCGGTAAGTCTTTTTTTTTATACAATCATTCACCCTGATAATATAATACATATAATCTTTGTTTTGATTGATTATTACAATGTGAAATTCTTGTTATATGACAGAGTTCTCTATTTCTCTATTCATCGTTACGAAGACGGAGAATTTTGGCCGAATCTCCGGGAGTCCGACTTCGATCACTTAGGCAGTGGCCCAGGAATGGGCTACAATGTAAATATTCCTTTGAATGGCGTTGGATGCGGAGATTCCGACTATGCGTTCATTTTCCAGTCGGTATTATTACCGCTCGCATACGAAGTAAGTTGTCATTTATCTGTCATAATGAATGAACAGATATATCTACAGAAGTTATAATAACATAAATAACATTTCAATACATTTAAGCCGATGCTCATCATCAATATGTACTAATTTGCTTTGGTTTGATGTAGTTTAATCCTGAGCTGATTGTGATCTCTGCTGGATATGATGCAGCTTTTGGCTGCCCCGAGGTGTGTTGATTTTTATTAATTTTTTTTGTTTGTATTGTAGTTTAACCCAGAGTTAATCGTTATTTCTGCGGGTTTTGATTCTGCCTTTGGAGATACGAAGGTTAGCTCTGGCATGTAAACACTTGTTTGTACAAGTACAGTTGTGTTTATATTGTGTTTGTGTGCTTGTATGTAGGGGCAAATGCTAGTGTCACCTGGTATCTATCACCAGTTGACTACCTGGCTCATGGCACTGGCGGAGGGTAAAGTTGCCGTGTTGTTAGAAGGTGGATACTTCTTGCCATCTCTGTCGGAGAGTGCTGCTCAAACACTTAGAGCACTTTTGGGCGATCCAGCACCGAAATACGCTGACTTGCATCCGCCTCTGCAGTTGTATGTATAACATAATATGTATATTTATTGCAGTCTGCGCACACACTGTATAAAGTAAGGTTAGAATAGCAGATTGAGTACTAGTATATCATGCAAATGTTGCTTTTAATATTATTTTTCGTTTGTTTATTAAACAAAATTGAAGAGTGTAGTGATTAATTAAAATTTTAACTTATTACTAATTAATATTATAACTTATTACTTAATAAAGTTTGTATCATCCATTTTGTTGTTTGATAATCTCAGTACAGTGTATAGGTTATTGTTTACATTTACATAATGGATGTTGTTCCAGCGTTATTGATACAGTTTATAACTCGATTTCCCTTCTCCGCAAGAAGTGGACATGTTTCTCCCAGTATCGCGATAACCACATGGGAGATGCTGATCGGAGGGTGACACATGCAACCAGTCTGAATTACCAAGGCGTTGTTGGACAAGCACCTTTCCCCACCCGTGCTTGTTACCCTATTCGCCATCTGGAAATTGAGAGAAATTTCCAAGATGATATGGAACGGATGCGAGACAGTAAGTACATTCATCACCGTATATTAACTAAGTGTACATTGGTTCTGGTTATTGTTAGAATTCTACGGTGTCGCCCCTATAACCCTGGTGGGCTTAGTGTACGATGAGCGTATGGAGTTACACGGTACTCCAACTGACCAGCATATATACGAAAACGCCGAGCGTATTGCCAGGCCGTTAAATATCTTAAACACTCTAGGAATACTGCCACGTATGATCCTTCAGGAGGTATGTATAACATCATTGTATCTGTAGTCTTTTATCTTCGGTAGACAGAACGTGATTCAACTCAAATCTTGAATCAAAATGAACAAAAAGAAATGACATTGCTGTTTATCTATATTATATTAAATGTTACACAGACAGATTTGATATTGTGTTTGTTTTCATTCGAGATTTAAGTTAAACCTCGTTTTAGAAACCAACTATTAGACAATTATCTATTTGTTTAAAATTTTGATAATATGTTACTGCAATGCTAAGTCAAAAAAATTATCACAGCAATCAAAATCTGAATGATGTATTAAAGTAATATGTACATTGATGAATTTTCACTTAAACATTTGTGGGCATCTGTTGGACGGTATAACTTTGAAACTTGTATTTTATTGTCATTTAATTGTCTTATGCAGGCACGTGAAGCAACAATTCCGGAATTGGTTCGCGTCCATGAACCTATGTACGTCCATATGATAAGACAAATGGCACCACACACAGAAATAGCGCTACGCCAAACAGCAGGGTGGACCACGGTTTTCACCAATGAGAACACCTATCTCAGCGCTTGTTGCGCTGCTGGTGGCTTGATGGATCTTGTTGATCGTGTATTGAGTGGCACTGTCACGTCTGGGGTTGCACTCATCCGTCCACCGGGACACCATGCTGAACCTGACTGTGCAGGCGGCTTTTGCATTTATAATAATGTGGCAGTTGCTGCTCAGCATGCAATCCAAATACGTGGTCTTAAGCGGTAAGTCTCATGTCATCATTGTCATTCAATAACTGTTAAGTGTGTGTTTTACATTATAAATTTTATTGTATTAATTTTCAACTGATGTAACATGATATATATGTAATTATGTTTTAGTGTGCTCATTCTTGACTTTGATATTCATCATGGGAACGGTACACAGCGCATTTTCATTGGGAACGAGAAGGTGATGTATATGTCTATACATCGATACGATGAGGGACGATTCTATCCACACTCCCCAGAAGCTTTATCCAGTCAAGTTGGAGTTGGTTTGGCCAGAGGTCGTAATGTCAATGTTGCTTGGAATTTTGTAAGTTCTTTTGTTTCAACAAACTTTAATATCACATACATACGTTTCATATTTTTCTTGTGCCAGTTTTAATACTAGTTTTCATATAAGTAGAAAATAATATAGTATATTATTATTTCAGAGTTCTATGCGGGATGTTGATTATATCTCCGCTTTTCTCCGAGTCATCATGCCTGTTGCGTACGAATACAATCCTGAACTAGTTCTGGTATCTGCCGGTTTTGATGCTTGTAAAGGTGACCCATTAGGTCGTTACGATGTAACACCTGAAGCCTATGGACATTTTATACAGTTAATCAAATGCCTGGCTGGTGGACGTGTAGTGCTGGCGTTAGAGGGTGGTTACAATGTTAACTCCGTGGGATATTCCGTTGCCATGTGTTGCAGAGCACTGCTCGGTGATCCATTACCATCCTTGGGAATTTGTGGACGTGTATGCGCATCAGCTGTTGAGTCTATTGACCAGACTATCGAACACCACCTCCCATACTGGAAGTTGCTGGTGCAGAACAAACTATTAATTTGCAACGTGCCCATGATAGGCCAATGCAGTGAACAGCTTAACGAAGAGAAACCGGAAGATAGTGCTTCTAATTAATTACCAAGTCCAAAAACTTCTTCTGTGATTATAGACTATAATTTTTCATATTGTAATCCTTAAATTTTTTGTTAGTTTTCTATTCATATGCTTACAATAGGTCGAATTCAGCTCTCTCTGGATTAATTAGTAAATGGTGCTCAATACTTTATAGTAAATATAAGGTCCAATTAATATTAGTTTTGAAAATATAGTATCAATAAGAAACGAGAACTGAATTCGACACAGAAGTCTTAATTCATTATATTTACAAAAATGACTGATACTACTTCTAAAGCAATAAATTTATTTTTTAATTTTTTCCAAATAATACATTTAGTTTTTGTGTTGTGTCGTATCAACGATACAAAATATACCAAATATTCTTTGGTAAATGTGTTCATGTAGCTTTAATTAATTTTATAAATATAAGCAAAATTAAACATTTTGTACTAGTATATTCTTGTTTATAGCATTACCCGTACCGTTATAATTCACTTTATACAATCCTAATCCACATGACTTAAACATATTTGAAATATAATCGACAAATACTGAGAATGAAAACAGGTGTGAACAGGAATCACTAGTACATGGCAGGTGAAATAGATCAGGAAGTGCTTCAGTACTGATGTGCGGATAGAATGTTCGTTCATTAACTAATGTAAATGATGCACCGCTATTCTCTAACAACAGATTTACTTCTGGCTCTTTAGACAGCGGTAGAATCAGATAGAAATGCGGTTCTAGTCTGGATTTGCTAGTTGACATTCGTCCAGATTGAATAGCTTTGACTTGCTGGATGACTCCCAGTCGTCGGAGCACTGTGGACGGTGACGCTGAGCCCATTTCGTAGAGAATAAGCGACCTGGGTAACATGTACTTGGACGAGCCGCTACCATACACTTCACGTGTATTACGATGCAAGAACAATGACATTGGCAAGTTGTACACGTGACTGGTGACTAGATGTAACGATTGGCCAACCTGCACACGTGGTGTGAGATGTGACGTCACTGGATACAAGCCGGCTTGGTGGATGAACCCGTAAAACAGTACACACACACCGTTCAAGAACCACCACGCACGCATCAATGTTTTCCTGTCAGCTAATACCTGACCGTACAGGAAAACCACTGGTAACAGAAGCGGTATAAGAAATCTGGGCTCTTGATGCGGAAAATAGGACAGTGCTGCTACGGGCGAAATCACAGTAGTAATCATCAATCCACGTATGCTATGTATACGCGGCAACTTGCTGAACTGTCCCGATACCAATCTGAAACAGTTACCGTTAGCCTGAACTGTCAGTAAATATATTTTAACTTATTCTATTTACCTATAGGCTAATACTGCAGTACCACCAATCGCAATCACTCCTAATACGTTATACAATAATGGAATGTTTATGAAGAGATGCATAAATCGTGGATGTAATCCGTGGTCCGACAAGTTCGTTACATCCATATTATATTTGATGAAATTGAAAGGAGTCACCACAAAACTGTTTATAGATACATCAAGCAATTGTATCTCAGCTAGTGAAATGTAACCGAAGTAAAATGAGTCCACAATAATGAACAGGCAAGTGAATACTACACTGTATAGTACGAACAATAACATCCTATAGTGGAATTCGGAGAAACGAACAGTTTTACAACCGATCCCGCGGTGGACCCAAAAGAATACTGGCGGCATAGCGAAGGCAATAAACGTTGGCCTGTTAAAAATACCAGTGATTGTCACACAACTAATTAATAAACAATTCCTCATAGTATGCGACGGTAAGGATGCCTTGGTTTTATATAATCTTGCTCGATCCACAGCCGCACTGGCTTTTTTATACTTTTTCGTAAGGAATTCATCTTGTTTTATAATTGCATGTGAATATGTTTGGCTATCAGCAACTAAATACAGCAATTCTGCAACAAGAATCATTTCCACAGTATTCGAGAACGTACGTGTTCCATACACTATTATCACATATGAACTGGCTAATATTTTCAGCTTCTTTTCGTAATTTTCGAAGTTGATTCGACATATTCTGTATAAACGATAATCTATTATAAATGACAGTAGACAGGTGAACAACCGGGGAAATACTAAAAGCCAATACGGTGTCCGTAAAGAGGTGTCAAAATAATACTGAATCACTGGGTTGATTGCTCTTAAAAATCTATATGGAATCCCAACAACAATGGATGGTACAAATATGCTTCTGACAGGAAACGTTGAATTAAATTCCCAAGGTCTGTTTGTTTCAACCTCGAAAATATCTCCTACAATTTGAAATATGTCACATTAGAATAAATATTTGAGCTAAAATGGCGATCACTTATATGTTGAATATTTTTATGCATCAAGGTATACTGTAATTTTTTTATATTATATTCTGTTAATAACATTACCTGCTACTACTTCGATCGACTGGAAAAATTCATCGGGGTGTATATAACCAGTTTGTGGAATAAATGTTAAGACAATTCGAATAACCACTAGCAAGTAGTATACGAAATCTAGTTTAGTGTATCGTATAGCGGTAAATTTTATTAAGTGATTTATTTTCATTATGGAACTAAATATATTTTATCAACTATTACTGTGTTATATATTTTTTAGGTTATCTATATCATGTTTACTGACTTTAGTCTGTTGTGCGGCTGTCAACATACGCATTATGACATAACGTAATTATACGCTCGATGGTTCAAAACCCGAAAATTTATTTATATCGTACAATATACAATAATGAAAAATGTAGAATCCAATAAAAATATATAAACATAGAAACTAATTTTTCTCAATAATATATATTTCTAAAATAAATTTAGAGAACTAATCAAGATTTCAATTTAGTATTCGGGATTTCTAAAGTAGGGAAAAACATGGATAAAAATCTTAAAGTTTGTTCATCACGTGATTATCTTTCATTGGTGGATAAACGAAGAAATAAATGTTTGTTTACAGTGGACAAGGTACTTTTAATTTAAAGTAATTAATATTATTTCGTGGATTTTGTATTTAGTTTCTGTAGAATACTTGTTAGGATACTTTATTTGGTGTGAAGAACCTGTGAAATTTGTATTAAATGAATTTATAACACTAACGCATATGTAACCTGCTAAAAGGGTAGCAGTTTGTTAAATAGGTAAATGTTGGTTAATTTTGTACTGACATTGATAAGATCGCCAGTATCTGAAGTAGAATGAAATTCTGAGGTATTTTATGTGCAATTCTTTAATGTACAGATCATGAAAACGGTTTTGCATTATTTTCCAGCACATAACATTTTTTAGAAATTAGAAATTTTAAGAACGAGGAATCATATGTAATCTATTGCTGCTGTAGCTAATTTTTTTTTGTTATTCCAATAATACCCTTATAAGCATTTAACCAAAAGAGATACGTGAAATTTGTATTTGCCCACCAGTATGACGTCATATGAACATACTTGATAATTTAATTTGGGAATAAATTTAAAATGTGACACTATAAAAAATAAAATACAATTAGATATATGTTATCAATTTTATTTCTTTGATTAATTCATGCGGTAGGTGTTAGTGCAATTTTTATTTTATAACAAAAATGGCTACTAAATACAGGCTACGCCATTTTTAATTCTCAAATTTATCCAATTCTTTTGTTTTAGTGTATTTTACAGTTCCTAGAATTGGTCATGGTGCTTAGCGATATTTCAAAAAATTTATAAAAGTAAATTTAGTTTACGGCGCGATAGTAATTTAAAATAATAATTGAATATTTATATATAAACTGCAATGAAATGATGTGTAATATGTTAACAATGTGTCGGTTTCATTAATATTGGTCCTCTTTTACTGTTTCAGTAAGGGAAGTGTGTAAAAGAGTGTTAAACAATGTAAATATGTTCAGTGCAAAAGAGGAATCACCATGAGAAAAATTTGGAAAAATGCGTACAGATGACGTACGAGCCAATTTCAGTACATATCATAAAATAATTCAATTAATGCATAACTCTTGTGAAAAATAATTGATGATGGTAGAAGTGAATCACTGGCAAGGTATGCAAGTAATGCGGAACACTGCCTTTAGGGAAGTTCACAAAAATGCTTGGTTAAAGATGGTATTGGTTGAAAATAAGGTAAGGACTAATGAAGATGTTTTAACGTTTCCAGATTGTAATTTGTTAGTGTTTCAGAAGAGAGACAAACTGTGGGTGGTGTTTTGTGTTCACGACGATACTGATCCATTTCTAGAAGCGTATGTGGACAACAAAGTGGCAGCAACACATAAACCACATTGGTATATGTCATTAAATAATACTTTACATATTACACCTACAATTTGTCCGCAGGATGAAGAATATGAATTTGTGATAACTCTGCAAACAGATGTGATTCGACTTACAGCTCCTTCATGGTATGTTATTCAGTTTTGTTCAACAAATTATTTTCAATAACACACAATTCCACAAACTGAAGAATAGTATAGTAGTAGAAAACTTTATTACCAAATAAATAATTCTACTTTGCAGGCAACTAATGATAGATTGGGTAGAAACTCTAAGAAGAAAACTTCTTGAAATGCGCATATTATCGCCAAAAGAGAACGTATATAGCAAATTGCCGGTGACAAAGAATGTCACTTTGTTACCTACACGGGATCCTACATCTCCGCTACCCCTACCGCCCACAGAACCAGCAGCTATAGTGCCCGGTGTCGAACCTCCACCGGTATTTAATTATGATATAGAAAGCACCAGTGCCAATCATTCTGGAACATCAACTTCCAATTCGCCAACGGCATCTAGTAGTTCACAAACGCAACCATTTACAGTAAATAGTACAACTACACCTAACGAGATGGCAGCAGCTACAATAAATCCAGTAGCTACAAGTTCCGCCCATTATGAACAGCTGTTTTTACAATCTAGCGCAAATAAGGTAGCCGTATTGAAACGTGCACAACGATCTGTCAGCAATTGTGAGATTCCACAGAATGCGCTACAAGGTGGCAGCACTGAGCCCGTTTCACTCATGCGCCGTAGAAGCAACTCTTTAATGGAAACAAATAGTGCTGAAGATGCCACAAATAGTGGAAAACGATTGACATTGCGTGCACAACAAGTAGCACAGTTACAGAAGGAAATCATGCATCCAGGTGGTGTACGGTTAAGATTGCGACGTAGGGACTGTGTGAACTCTATTGCTCTAGTGGATGCGTGCAGTGGTGTCTGGATCGCTGGCTGGAAACAGAGGGAACATCCTATGTTATACAACGCTCTACATATCGGCGATCAGTTGGTTAGTGTGGAAGGTGTAGCAATCACTAAAGCATCGGATGCACACAGGATATTGCGTAACTCCAGTACAGGACTGTTTGTAAGTAAAATGTTTCTTTGTTCATTAAATTCATGCTTCTCATATATGACATATCTTGACCGAAATTTGATTCCTCTGAAATACTGCTATTTTTTGTAAAATTCTTTAAACGTTTATGTATATGTTGAATACAATTATATAAGTTCTATTAAAAATTAATTTAATTTTGTGATTATGCACCATAAGAGCCAATTATATTAATATAAATAGTTAGTTATTACGTAGTTCTGTCAGTAATGAAATGAATAATATTATATAGGTTGAATTAGTTGTGAAACGACTACCGTTTGGTCAAGTGTATGCAATCCGACGGGACGTTGAAGGCCAGTGTTTGGGTTTAGTGCAAGAAGATGGCAGTGCAGTACTGAAAGATGTTCTCGCTGATGGACTGGCAGCACGACATGGACTCTTCCCAAAAGCACAGACGATGGATGGCCTCTCGTTGACTAATTGGGTTCTCACAGAAATCAATGGTCGACCACTCAACTTGTTCTTCAAGGATAATGAGGTCAGAGATCGTTTAAATTCAGTAGGCAGAGATATTTCCATATTGGTACAACCATTGGATTTAATTAAACAATTAAAAAAACAACTCAAATCGATGCGAAATTACAAAGATTACCTTTTGCAATAACACATTCAAAACGTATGATTTACACAATTTTATACGATCAATAGTCTATGTATATGATTTCTAAAATCCTAGTTTATAATAATTAATTATCTTTATTAAACATACCGTACTTGTTGTAACAAGTGAAAACATATATATATATATTTTTAGAAACAGAAACAAACACATTAGCAGTGCCGGATTAAGGCCTCCGGGACTAAAAATATTTTGAGGTCCCTAGGCTATACAATATTTTAAGACTCATTTGTATTTGGAATGAATTAATGTATAAACTAGAATATAAGGAAATCTCTGTATTTTTCAATGAAATTTGGGAATTATATTAAAGTTATATTTTTAAGAACTAGCATATAACTTTATATTCTAGTTTATGCTGTATTCATAATTCACATGCAATTATCTAGCAATGTAGTACTTGTAAAAACAATACTCAATACCCAGTGAACTATAAATTAAAATAGAAAAACAAGAAAAGGGTCCCTAGAAACAGGAGTACCTATGTTCTGATTCGACTTAACTTAATAATCCGGGCCATAAGTGTCAAATTTCTACAAGAATGGTTGTGAAAATGATAATTAGTCTTGAGAAATTGATATTTGTTTAAATACGGTACAAAACTATTTAATGATATACTCAAGGCTTAAATCAATTGAAAACACATAATCATTATGGCTAAAGTAATTAAAATTATAACAATTTTAACAGTTAAAGATATTAAACGTTTTATCTCACGATAAATAAAACAATGCGGTAATAGTACTCATATATACATTTTTCATGATCACCGGTAAAAAGGAAGGATGCGACATATGTTTCTTAATAGTAAAGGTTCTATTCACCAATATTTAATTCTGAACAACTTTTTATTTACACTTTCGTTCTGTGGTAAGAAGTAATCATATATTTTCTTAAAGTTATATATGTTAATTCCCCATGTCCTAGATTTCAGAGGATACCCGGTATATATCTTTCATTAATATTACATTAAAAATTCTATAATAAAATCAATTGACTTTTGGACACCATCTTCACTTCGTTAACAAAAACTAGATCTTTATATAAACAGGATATGTAATTACAATAACAAGTTATGTAGATATTCTGTTATTTATAGTATATTTATATTCTATATTGTATTATGTTATAATCTAAAACTAAAGAGAGGATTACTACAAGTTAATAACGTAATGGTGTAATAGAATTTCCTTACCGCCGCATGGTTCAATTGATTGTGTAATACAAGTATTTACAAATGTGCCAAATGAATATACAGTACAATCATATCCATCCACATATATTATATTTTCTTCATTTACTTCGTGGCATATCATTTTTACAATAAAAATAGATATTTATTTACTTTGTAATGAACCACTTTTATTTAATTAATGCGACATGTTTCGACATCATTGTGTCATTATCCATCCACATTGAAATTCAATACAGAGCACGTTTTAAAAATATATACTTGATATATACACTAAGTACGGGTAGGATTCAAGGCACATGAGGCTCTAATACGATGTAATAATTATTTTTATTCATATTTTTTGAAACTTCGCACAGAAAGTCACAGTATGCCACTTGCAGACATCCATCCTTCCTTACGTGTGTTCATAATTGTTATATCATTAGCTTGTAACATACAAATGATTACATAATGATAATTATTAGACGAATATATAATTTGTATATTTAGCAAGTCTCTGATATAATCACAATTTCACTAAAAAACGAAGTTAAATTACATTAGTACGTTTGTAAATCTATTGTCATATTTTATACACATTTTGTATAAATGTTTATATATTGTACTAAGTAGTATACATAAGTTACTTTGTTTTTGAAAGTACTCCATATTGTGTATACTTATCGAACAGTCTGTCCTATATATAATGAATCGTCATGTGCAAAGTTAAATCAATATTGCTCATTTGACCTTGTACTGCAGTCTCGGTCGGCCTTATTTCAGACTGATATATAAGATGTAAACATAACCTATAAAATGGTACAATAATATCATCTACCAAGACCATTTTCTATTTTCTCGAATATTATTTATTATTATTTTATTAAATTTTGACTGTGATTTTTAAAACGTGTAACGGAATGAAAACGTAAAAAATCAGTTTTAGTGAAACTGATATTTTTGTAATTGTATGCATTTATCAAGTATTAAATATTGAATAAATAAACTAGACACGTAAATAAAATGATTCATTATTTGTTATCATCCACAGCTATCTTATCAGTGTACAGGTATGGAAGGTGATAGTACATAGGAATGTCTGTGTATGTGCATTTGTGACAGGTTATAACGGCAAAATGCAACTGTATGTACTATTATTGTTTTTTCTCATGTTACTTACTGCGGAGAGTTTTGAAGAGTGTCCGTCGTTGTGTAAATGTGACATGTTTGCAGGACTGCGCAGAGCAAAATGTGTGAAAAAAATTCTAACATCTATAGAAGCAGGTGTACCAAGTGAAGTACAGTCATTAGATCTTTCATCTAATATGATTTCTTCTTTGGAGAATCATGCATTTGCGGTTGTAACCTTACATTTCTATGTATGTTTGATTGTTTTGTATTTATTTTTGTTCTGTATTATAGGATTTGGGTATGGTGAAACTAATAGTTCTGAATATATCCAGCAACGGGATCAGATATATTGCGCGCGAAGCATTTGCCGGTCTCAAGTTACTGAAAATAGTTAATTTATCATACAATCGTTTACACTCAATACCACATGATTTATTTGAGACTAACAAGTTACTTAAAAGTCTGAATTTAGCGGGAAATCAGTTTTCATCTTTAGAACCTGGACCATTTCTAGAATCTGAATCATTACAGGTATGTAGTATTTTAGATTTTCATACTGCCTATCGTTACTAATTTAACATTAAACAATATAGGATTCAAACATTCAAACTATACATTTATTAGGAAATATTTATATTTTAAATTACTATCTCTCAGTATTTCATTATCTTAGTTTACTTATTTTATGATTATCAAGTTATCAATAACTAATATTATCACTGTGAATTTCAAATTGGTTATTTAACTTTTTTACCTTGCAGACACTGAATATTAGCCAATCTCTAATATCGTATTTCTATCCTGATAATTTCTCTAATTTACCTCGGCTCTCTACGCTGGATATTAGTCAGAATGTCCTAATACAAATGGCACCGCAACATTTTGAAAGTTTAACACATTTGAAAGTTTTAAAATTATCTGGCAATGAATGGCAATGTAATTTAAATATGAACAAATTAGTAACATTTCTAAGAAAGAACAATATTTATTTTGAAAGTCCTTGTGGCATTGTGGAAAAATCACAGAAAATGATTGCGATAACAGAAGAGCCCAATGAAGAAATTGATGAATCAGTAGGTTGGATCAACGATGATTGTGACATTGAGTCATTCGATATAAAGAATGAAACAAATACTTGTACGAATATCTGTGAATGGCATCGTTATTCATTAATGTTATTAATAGCAACATTTTTATGCGGTGCACTTGTTGGTATTTCAGTACCCACAATAGTTATATGTTTCTTAAAATTTCTAAAACCCAAAGAAAGGAATAAACTAGGAGAACAATATCTGATGAGAGACTTCGAGCAATGTGGATTATCGACACCAGTACTGAATAGAGTACGACGACATTAGATTAAAAATAATATAAAACTTGTTTAAAATATAATTTATTAATATATGTATTTGTGCAATAATGTACAATAAACATGTGTGATTAGGACTAGACGTGTTTACATAGGAATTGTCGATGAGAGTAATGTCAATTAAGGTTGGTTTGTGCAACCAGTTCTTGTATATTTGTGTATTCAGTGTCTGTACGGAATATGTCAAGTAATTCGTCAAAGGTAGGTCTCTCATTGGCTTGGTAAGCCCAACATCGTTCCATTATCTTGTATATGTGCTCTGGACAACGTTCCGGTTGTTGTAATCGTTCACCCTTCTCAATGGCCTGTATTACGTCCGTTCCTTTTCTGTCACCGAACGGTTGCGCACCATATGAGAACATTTCCCATAGCGTTACACCGAAACTCCACACATCGCTAGCATGCGAGAACGTGCCGTAGTTAAATGACTCCGGTGCGTACCACCGTAACGGCCATTTGCCACCTTGCATCGCTCGGTAATATTCGTGATCTGTGCTCAGTGCTCGAGATAGACCGAAGTCACTGATCTTCGCCTGGTGACGGGATGCAAGGAGAATATTCCGTGCCGCCAGATCTCTGTGCACGAACCTTTGTTCCTCCAAGTACTTCATGCCACAAGCGATCTGTGCCGCCCATAACTTCAGCTCGTAATCCGGACTAACTTGCTCTGGATGATCAAGCAGGAATGCCAACATAGAGCCCAACGTGACCAACTCTTGTACCATTCGCAACGTGGGACTCGTACATATACCAATCAGACGCACGATACAATGATGGTCCAACTTCATCATAACTTGCGCCTCGGTCAGGAATGCGTCACGGTTTGTCTCCGAGTGTTCTTTGTGCAATGTTTTCACGGCTACTTCTTTTCCACGGTAAGTGCCCTTTATCACAGAACCAAACTCTCCTTCACCTAATACTCCGCCCAATTCCAACAGTTCGGCAGGAATGTACATGTCCTCTTTGTCACAGTCTTTGGGGAATCGCCGATTCTGTTGTCGTGGCATTGTGGAAAACTGGTAATAATAATCATGAATGAACACAATCATTTTTACTGAATCTTATGTATATTTATACTGCTTACCTCTGGAATTGGAGGTTTCGGTCTTGGAAAGACTGGAACACGTAACGTTCCAGGTAGACCATCGGAAATGTTACTGTAATAATCTACTACATGTTCAAGTGATTCTAAATATGGCCCATCATCGATAAAAAAATATTTACCCTAAAAACAAATATATTCATTACCAATTAATAAAAAGGTTCTATAGTTTAACAAGTCATCATTTCACAATATATTGTTGTTCACGAATATTACTCACCATTGAGATCTCAGAAACCATAGCAAATACAAGCCTACTAGATATGAACAACTTTATTATTATTATTTTTTGTAATTGTAAATAAATCTTAATATGGAAAACAAATTTTATAGAACGAAATTTTATATATAATAATTAACAGAAATATATATTAGTTTTTATGGTTTGTTTAGTTCTTCCAAATACAAATATTATATTAAATCGCATAGCACAAATATTTATTTTAAAACAAATTAGGTATATTTAGCGAAACACGAAAAAATCGATTAAACCAAACTTTTGTTAATATCAGTAAGCCATGTAGAAAACAATATTACCATCAACCCCAAATATGCTCATCTTTTTTTTCATTTAACTGACTCCGTACTTGCAATGGTTTCCAGAATCTCAATAGTACGAAATATTCGTGAAACAGCCTGTATATAAAAAAAGCTTTTATTATTAACATTCAAATGAAAAGTAAATTTGTCAAACGAACCTCTTTACGTATAAGAAAATGGAATGTTTGTTGATCATGTAACATTGTGAGAGCGAAGCATCCACCATTTCTGTCGCTGAACCGCACCAGGTAACTACCATCTCTATTGCCAGACTGTTGTATAAGTTCAACTGCTTCATTCCGACCCAGGGTGCCATGGTACCACAAAGATCTATGTGTTTTTGGTACAGGTCCCTCGTACCGTTCAAGTAAATCGGCACAGTCTCGATGGCCAGCTGTTCTGGCTAGTTGCCAGGGTACATCATTGTTCATTGTTCGTGGATTTACTGGTGCATTCAATGCGAGCAATACCTTCACTACCTCTATATAACCTCTGTGTGCTGCTTCGTGCAAAGGTACCCAACCAGTTAGTGTATTTCGCGCTTGAATGTTGGCTCCACCGAATTGAATCAGTAAACGTACTGTACTAGGTAGATTACTCTGACATGCATACTGGAATATTACAACATTATAGTAAGAATATAATACAGAACAGAATATCCAGAAGTTAACAAATATAGTTGAGACAAGCAACAAGCATATAATATCCTAGATGGAAGTGTAGTAAATAAGGGTAATACTTACATGCAATGGTGTATATCCCGCGGTGTCCCTACAATTCACATTAGCACCATTATCTATTAACTTCTTTAAAATTTCATCCTTGCCCATGCGACTTGCTAAATGTACCGCCGTCTGACCATCTTGATTCTTCGCTTCTAATTTATAACCGGATTTGACTAATTCTGATACTACTTTGTAATTGCCTTCTTTCGTTGCACGATGTAGAAGATTCGTACGGCCATGTCTACGTGAGTTGTGTGGCGGTGGTTCACATTTACAAGGTTTTGTAAGTTTCGTAACTAATCCATGCGCATCTTCTTGGTAATGTTCTATTAGAGAATCTAGTCCATGGCTAGTTGTTTGTTCATCTTAATAACAAAATAGCATTAATGAACAAAAGAACATGTAACAATCTACATTTAATGCAATATTCACTTACTTCAAAAGTTGCATTATACATTAGGTAAGACATGAAACAATGTTGATAAATATCAGAAAATGTTTTCAAAATATAAAGTTCAACGTACCTATTGAAAAGAATGCATCTTCCCCATGTTTACGTATCTGGTAATGTACTACTTGCCGTTGGTGGAGAACTGAGAGGACATAATCTCCAGCAGAAGTATTACTATCTCGAACTAAAAACACTCCATCGTCTGGACCTTCTGCACACA
>JAGJTL010000719.1:2549582-2560152 GCA_022063505.1 Calosoma granatense
ATATACATATAGCTGTCAAAATGACATCTGATAATAATCCAGGTTTGACTAAATATAAATATTAAAGAAAATACATAACTTATATAGCATTATATTTTAGTACGTAATTCTTCAATACTTTTACTTAACCAAACTTGGATTATCATTACCTGTCATTTGACACTTTTAATTGTCATATGTTAAGCTTTGGTGTTTGTATTTGTTTACTTTTGATGCTCAAGATAGTCACGTGATACGAGTGACAAAAGAATAAAATAAAAAAAAAACAAATACGTCAAACAACTATAAATTTTATTTTTAATTCTGAGATAGATGTACAGTAATCAACGGCAAATTTGATTTAAATTAACTGGGTTATATGAAAGTTGAATTTTTCAGGACTGGCAACACTGCTGACAGTTAAAGTAAATTATCAAATTGTTTGCCTTGACGAAAGTGCCAAAGGTTCAAAGTAAAAGCAGCTGGTTAAATTGGAATCATGGCAAATCAATTGAACCCTGTAGAATATTTTATATGTGGCGGTTTTGGTGGCATTTGTACTGTTCTGGTGGGTCACCCACTGGATACAGTTAAGGTAAAAGAAATTTTATAATTGATTTAATACTTAGGTAATAATATTTTCATATGATCCAAAGGTTCGATTGCAAACTATGAAAGTCCTACCTGGACAGCCGCCAGCTTATTCCGGTACATGGGATTGTCTGACTAAAACTGTAAAAAATGAAGGAGTACGTGGTCTCTATAAAGGAATGGCAGCCCCCTTAGCTGGAGTATCACCTATTTTTGCGATATCATTCTTTGGTTATGGAGTTGGTAAAAAGATTTTTCAAGCTGATAAACAGGAGTACAAAACATTGAGAACCTTCAGTGCTGGTGCCTTTTCCGGTATTTTTACAACTATAATTATGTCCCCTGGAGAACGTATCAAGTGCCTACTCCAAATTCAACAAGGTTCAGCAAATAAAAAATACAATGGACCTGTGGATGTAGTTAAACAATTATATAAGGAAGGCGGTATTAGAAGCATATATCGTGGAGCTGTTGCTACTATGTTAAGAGGTAACATTAACAAAATATCTATTAATATTATAATTTTAAATATTACTGTAATCGATTTTATATCAGATATAATATATAAATGCAATATAAATATAAAAAATTTTATTATATTTTCCAGTAAAAGATTATGCTATAAACTAACAAATATCATATTGATATGTACAAAATATTGAGTAATATTAATATGCAGAAAATTATTACATTAAATGTTTACATTTCGTTTTTGTGATGATTTGAGTCATAGATACGTTCATTGGTTTTCTGCAGTTTAAGCAACATTTGCATATGTTTTTTCTTTTTATTCAGTTTTTGCTGAACTACCTGCTCGTTCGCTTCATGATATTGATAATGTTTAGCATCATTTCCCATTTTGTAATTTGTAAATAACACATTTGCCTCATTATCATTTTTAATCTTGATATTTTTCAAATAACCACTGTTCATATAATTGTTTATACTATTTTTATGTTGCGGTATAATTTCTTTTGTGCTTTCTTTATTTTGTATATTATTTTTATTTTGAGGAACCGTCATAGGTATAATTTCCTTTATTTTTTCTTTGTTTTGTATTGTATTTTTATGTTGAATCATGCTAGATATAATATCAGTTGCATTGTCAGATTCTTTTGTATATTTTGGTATTTTCACTGGCTTTGCTGTTTGTTGTGCTATTTGTCCGCTAATCATCTTCTGTTTTTTATATTTTAACGTTGGGTTTTTGCAACGGAGTATTTTCATTGCTTGGAAAACGTCATTATTCTTTACTTTATTTGGCGTTTGACATTTTGGTGCTACACGATTCTCATACCTATATGCATACATCTTATCTGCAACGCAATTAATTCCTTTATCATGTTCCATATTACAAGCTGTTGCAATTCTTTGCTTCACTTTGTTGGTAACCATTGGATTCCATTCGAGCATTTCACACGTACAATGCCATGGATTATTATTTAGTCTTATTAATTTCGCTGGGATTTTGTCAAAAACTCCTTTTGGTAATTCAGTCAGCTGATTGCCATTCAATAGTAATTCTTTCAAATTTTTTTGTTCGTCAAATATCTTCGGAGGCAAGTACTGTAATTGATTTTTTGATAAATCAAGCACTGTCAAATATTGTAGGCCGTAAAATGAGTCCATTGAAATAGTGGTTATATTACATTTGCTTAATATCAGTGTCTCCAGGCGACGTATTTCAAGGAATGCATCGAATTCAATTTTATTAACATTACCTGTCATGACGAGTTCTTTTAATATTGGCATTCCAGTAAATAGCATCTGTTTCAGTACTGGCACGTCTACATTATGTATTGTCAGTCGCATCAGTTTATTCAGACCTAAAAATGAATTTGGTAATAACTGCAAACGTGAATTTTCACCACCGAGTATAATGCTGTCAGTTCTGTTCATGATGTCAAAAGTATTTGGAAAAACTGCAGTAATTGGGTTGTCACGAAAATCAGCCAATTTCAGTTTAGGAAACGGCGGGAAAGATAATTCGGAAAGTTGTGAAAAGTTGTTATGTGACAGATCCATATATTCCAGTTCTAACAGTCCTGCTAGATCAGTTATTTGTATATTCAGTAAATTATTCCAAGCGAGCGATAGAACAATTAAATTCGGTGTTCCGTAGAATGCAAAGCTTGGTATAAATTTCAGATTGTTTCGTTCTAAGATTAAATATTTCAAATTTTGCAGACCACTAAACATTTCCCAATGTATGTTTTGCAGATTACAAGCATTTATACGTGCCAGAATGAGATTAGTAAATCCAGTGAGAAGAGGACTCTCTAGATCTTTTTGGATTTCTTTGTATTTATAATACGGAAGTATTTCTGGCTGTTCTTCTTTTTGTATGACCGATTCTGATTTAAGCATGATTTCAATGTCTTCATCTTGTTTTTCATCTTCATATTTGATTTGACGTAGATTTGAATTTTTTATTTCAACTTTATCCAAATTTAAATACTCTAAAGTAACAATTGCTGTGTCGATTTCTATAGTTAATTTATTCTCTATTGTATCTGTTTTCATTAGTTCGGAACCCTGCAGTTCTAATATTAACAGTTCATTGAAATGTTCCACGTAACTGGTCCGTAGAGTTTTATTTCCAGATTCAAAGCTTTGTATTAAACTCAATGCTTGAATGCTTTCTGGTAGTGTTAATATGAATTGTTCTATATTTGTTTCTGCTTGAAGAGAACATGTTGCAACACGTAACAATGGATTATTTTCATCAAACTGTATGTCATCATCATCATTCAGCACCTTTAACATAATGCGATTTGTATTTTTATACGTGACGTGACACGTAAATGTATTATACAACATAGATCTATCGTTATATTACTGTAATACTGTTTAATGTAACTTACATCGTTTGAAATGTGATAATCCGTTGATAATGAATCCACGTGGTACGATTCATAGTGAGTATATCTGGATATAGCCAGGTCAGCTAGGTGTTCCTCTCGACATATACATATTTGCGGACATTCCGTATTTCTGCTCCATGATGTTGAAATCTAAATTGTAATTTACAATCGTAACTAACTAACATATACATTTATAAACGGAAATTTTAAAACTATCATTGCATAACATTTATTGAGAATTATATATGGCAAAAGATTTGAACGTACCACAGAGGAAACACACGTAACCGTAATTAGTAACTTTAGAATCAACATAGTCAGCACAGTCCACACACAATAAGTACGTTGGAAACTAACAGATCTCGAGTAGAATTTAATTCACTGATATAAGAGAAGGAAGTACTCCCACACTGTTTCCTATGAACCGACTTATTATCTATTTATGTTCTGTTTTGTTTCACCCTACTAATGTCCAGTTGAACGTTATCATTTGCTTACATGTCCATGTATATCCGTGCCACCGGAATCGCTTCATTCACATATCGAGTACAATGTTTATTATGATTTTTAGATGTGCCAGCCAGCGGCCTTTACTTTCTAACCTACCAGTATTTAACTGAGAGTCTATCCAAACCTGGTGAACCCCCTAGTATGCCTGTAACTATATTAGCGGGTGGTATGGCAGGTATTGCTAATTGGGTCGTCGGTATGCCTGCTGATGTTCTGAAAAGTCGTCTGCAAACAGGTACCATTCAATTTCAGCAAGCTACTGGATACATGCAGAATATACTTTATAACAAATGTAGACAAACAATTGAAATATTACATTTTATCTAATATCACTGTCACTGTTACATGGTGAAATTGTTTTATTTTAATCATGAACTGATAGATGTTGTATAATACTGTCAAATTGTTTTATATAATCAGTATATTGTGCATGTTATTATGCACTTGACTTTATCTCTAATGTAAATGAACAAATATAAAAAAGTGCGTTATGTTTACAGCACCGGAGGGCACGTACCCTGGAGGACTGAAGCAAGTGTTTGCTGAACTAATGAGAAAAGAGGGTCCTGCTGCACTCTATAAAGGATTTACTCCTGTTATTTTGCGTGCCTTCCCGGCAAATGCTGCCTGTTTCGTAGGATTCGAATTAGCAGCGTCGGCTCTTAGGAAATTACATTGAAAATGCCATAATTTATTTTGTTTTTGTGAAGTATCTGTTATTTCATTCATGTTTCAATATTCGGTGCTCTCTTGACAACCGAAGTTGTTTTCGTTCACTATTTTAGTAAAATACATGCAATTTTAAATTGTAGTTTTGTAAAGAATTAAATGTTATAAGTATTACGTTTTTGATATTCAAATTAAAAAGTAATTTTATACAAAAAGTGCTGTTCATATTTTATTATTTCACTTCTGCATAATTCTAAATTTTAATTCACCCTCAGAGAGAGTTAATTCACAAACAATAAAATCGAAAACAACAGGATAGTATTTGTGTTGTATTCTGTAATTAATTAAACGATTTCTTTTTTAAAAGTATTTAATTAAAATGATTCATGCATTTTGTGGCAGTTAAGAAATTAAGTGGAACGAAGAAAGATAAAAGAGCAAGAATGTATATATTAGTTACAATTTCATAAATATATCAACAATTTTTATTATTTTCATCATATTTAAGTGTACATACAGAACTGGTCTAGAACTAGCAAAATGTTTCTATTAATTTAATGCATGTCATAAACTGACTTTAGAGCTAATTCGGGCTTATCATATCCTAGCTCTTCGGGCGTATCAACACCCAGTTCGGTCAAAGTGGGCCTGACTTCCTGGATGATGTACGGATAGATTTCATTCACCTTAGATCCGCACTTCTCTTTTACGGCTTCCAAAAATCTTACGGCCAAAGCGTAATCGTTAACGCGTCTGCAAGCTTTCAAGGCAGCAGTAATGATCTTAGGTTCAGGTACAAGATCCATACCGCAGATATCGTTCATTCCTTTGCGGAGTTCCCAACCATCAATATCAGCTCTGTTGAAGAAGGTCTCATATCTAAAAAAAATTCAAAATCTTATTAATCTTTTAAAAACGAATGACATCAATTTATGCATATTCAGACTATGTAGTGTATAACAGTTCACGTTAACTTGCACTATAAAAATTATTATCTGATACATGTTAATGCAGTGATATGCCAATTGTTGGTGACAGTATTATCAAACCCGGAAAATTTACATAAGTTCGTGGTTAGGTGTAATATGAATGGCATACATTTGTACCTCAATTTCACTCAAAAACTTGAGTAATTTAAATAACACACTATCTTCCTTGTACATTAATATTTTAGTAAATACTTTTAGAGAGTATATTCGTTAGTAATATGTAAATATTTTATTAAAACTGAAATTACGTAATTACCTTCTATCGAATTCTTCATCTGTTTCCGTCGAGTGTTTGGACATATACTTTACACCAGTTGCGGCAGCCGGTTTGGCATTTGCAAGAGATTTTTGAAACAAATAATGTACACGGAGACAACTTGTTCGCAGCATTTTGAATAAAGCACTTCACAATACTTATAACAAATTCAATTGTCGATACACTTCCACTCGCTAAGGCCTAGCTGGTGTGCCAAATCGATGGAGATAACATATGAGAGAAAAAGATGGAAATAGAATGCGCACACACATACATGAAAACAGCAGCGCTATCAGAAGTTTCGGATCATGTTGCACCAAAAATTCATGATGCTGCATAGATGAGAGGCAGGGGTGGACAGGCCCGGATGTACATGTGAGCCCTTAAGCAAATGGTCCGAAATAACTGACGTGATAATTTTTTTTAAACAAAAAGCAATTCGCCCATGCTTTTCTATTATTCAGAAATTATAATAAAAGAAATTTTTCTGACTCCCCTCCTCAAGCCAAAATTTCAGATTTTCTTATCACCGTACACAAGATTTTTATATTATATATAACCCGATTTGAAATATATTTCAGGGCCTATTTTGATTTTCAGTCCGCCTCTGAGCGGAGAAACAAGTGAGTAGCTTGGGTTCATATTACACCAATGAACGGAACATGGCAGATCAGTTTAATTCAGTAAAAAAACTATGCCGTGTAACACGAGTACCGCAAGGTAAACAAACGTCTTTGAAAACTAGCAAGCCCGCTAATTCGTGATTCCACAGTTTGAATTTAAAATATTAAGCGCAATAATTGTATATTAAAAAGCAAACTTAAATTGATTCGAATGTATAGGCAATATAACATATATTATTTTAGGTATAATTATATTTTAATCTGAGAAGTTAAACCTACATACATCTTCAAAAAAATTGTTAAAAGTTTACTATATGGTAACTAATTTTGACAACACAGAATATATGTACAACTACGTGTACCGAAGTTGAAGGTTAATTGTTGCGCATGTGCAGTAGTATATTTGACGTTTTATGCCAGGAAAGCAAAACGCCCTAAAGTCATTTAAATTCCTTTAAATTAACCTCAAATAAGTAACCTACCTCACTGATTCCACATGAGTTGAATTATGACGGATTGTTAATTGAATCTGTAAGTAATAAAATATTAGCAAACTTAAATAGGTTCGTAATTAATGTGTTATATTTTTACTATGATGACTGCATAATATTTTATAATTTTTTTTTATTTTAGACTGGATACAATATAATAATAATTCTTTGGTATTTTGCTTTTGTTCTGGGATAATAATACTTTTCCTTGAAAATGAGTGCTATCAGTAAAGAAGTAAATATTAGTATATTGTATATTTGCATAAATACAAATTTAACTTTTGTAGAACGTGTCACTATATCTGGCGCAGTATGAACCAGATCCTATGTATAATGAAGAAGAAATAATTGAAAACGAAAATATACAACTTATCACGAATAAAGTTGGAACAAAAATTCATATACAAGTAATATAATTACAATAGAAGATATTTCTCTAAATTAATGTACTTATGTATCTGAATTTCAGGATCGTGAATTTATTAATTTAGGATGCAATAATATTTTCAACATTATTGGACACCCAGATAGTGAAAAATTAGCTGTAGAAACAATTCGTAAATATGGTGTTGGATCTTGTGGGCCTCGGGGGTTTTATGGTACATTAGGTAATTGAATATTAATTATAAACAATTTTAGCTTTCAAATTGGTCTAAATTATTTATAAAACTAATAGAGTATCAGAAAAATAATTTTGTTGTACATTTTCTTGAATATGAACATGTGCAGCCGATATCTAAAACACTCGTTTCAAAAGGATAATGAAGATAGATATGTGTATAGTACATATTGATTAATTTTAGATAATGGGGAATGAGGGTAAACCATCATATTGAAAGTGAAACCTGTTCCTTGACAAAATGTTCCTGTGCCTGAAAATTGTCCATAGATGCATCCAGAGGATTCCTTGCTTCCTGATACCAATCCAAGAAAAACTGTTATCAGAAAAATGAATACCAGATATTTACAGTAATTGTACAAAAATCTGCATTGAATTTTTAGACGTACACCTGGAACTGGAACAGCGTATTGCTGATTTCATGAAGATGGAAGAGGCAGTAGTGTACTCCTATGGATTCTCAACTATTTCAAGTGCAATTCCGGCTTACTGTAAAAAGAATGACGTTGTATTTTGGTAAGTATGATTACAGACGCTCTATACTTAAATCCAAAAGTAGTTTTATACTATATTTATTACACCGGAAAGATTAGAAATTTATAAAATGATTGAGTTTAAAGTTTTATGAAAATAGGTGATTGTTTCATTTATTTTAATTTAATTTCAGTGATGAAATGATTTCCTTTTCGGCAAGACAGGGTTTTGCAGCAAGCAAATGCAAGGTTGTGTATTTTAAACATAATGATCCGGAAGATTTGGAAGCCCGTATTCAAGAATTCAACGAAGAGGTAATAATATACCAGAACTAATACATTATATTGTGTATATTCCAGTCCTGGATGAATGCATGCGCTATTTGTATAATTATTTTTATTATATTTCAGCATCGTCATAATGTACACCATTTGAAAAAGTTTTTGATTTTGGAAGGTATATATGGATTAACCGGTACCGTATGTAATTTACCAGCACTGATTAAACTTCGGTCAAAATATAAAATGCGATTATTCATCGATGAAACTATGTCTCTTGGTGCTTTAGGCAAAACGGGTCGTGGTGTGACTGAACACTTTTCAGTAGATGTAAGTAGTCATTTTTAGCTAAACGTTCTAATTAAATTTTACTATTCGAGCTAAATAATTGTAAAAAAGTTATAATAAATAATATACATTGGTACTATTGATACCACTCAATAATGAGCTATTGTTTTAGCCAAATGAGGTTGACATGATTATGGCATCATTGGAAGGTTTTGTTGGTTCTGTTGGTGGATTTTGTGTTGGTACTCATTTCATTATTGAACATCAACGTTTGTCTGGATTAGGTAACTAAATTCTCACTAACATATCAAATATTATTTTGATATGATTATGAAATATTTCTAATTGCATTAGGTAACTTGTATGAACTTGTTTATGAATTATATGTTTTATTTCTTCAGGTTATTGTTTTTCTGCATCTCAGCCACCGTGTTTAACACGAATTGCCACATGGGCATTCGATTATTTGGACAAAAATATTCCCGGTTTGTTCGAAAAAATTGAAAAGAAATGTGCAGAAATGCAGCATATTTTGGAAAAAATTCCAAATCTACGTGTGAAGAGTGACATTCGATCGCCAATAAAAATATTCCAACTTGCTGATAAGGAGAGCATAATTAATAATTCTGATTGTTATAAAAAATTCATTGAATTGGTAAGTGAACTCTGTGATATTTCCAACAAAAAATCATTATTAAAATAGGAATTATTTATTTATTTAAGTTTACCGTATTAGTTTTTGAATATATTGATTAATTGTTGTTTATTATTTGACACAGTGTCAGGAAGAAGGTATAATTGTCAGTTACATTACCGACTGTAATAATCACGCTAATATAAGGGTTTCTGTCAGTACTGGATTCACAGACGAAGATATGCAGAAAATTTCTAAGGCTTTTGAAAAGGTTACCGAGAAAGTATTGACATATTATGGTGATGAATAATGCATGTTACAGTTTTATATTTTATCCAAAGTATCTACTTGTTCATTTATATACATAAATATTTTTGTAATTGAATATTCCTATTACATTCCATACCTGCAAATATGTGAATTACGATTTTAAAGGATACTATTTATTTGATCAGTATTTTTAATCGAATGGTCAGAATTTTTGAAATATATAAATAATTGTGAAATAAAATAATAACCTTACATATTGATCACTTAGCAAATAAAATACTAACAAATATAATATACTGGTCAAATGATTACATATACTGACAAAAATGGCAACCGATTTTATGTTTTGTTATTTATCCATAGTATTTAATAGTTTTAATCTTGTTTTATGATTAATCAAAAGTATTTAATAATTAATTTCAGTGGTGGGTTTACAATAAATCATAGAAAATCATTTATAATGACAGAATTTGTATTTTCAAATTCATGCAATCGTTATTATGTTATAGGGCCTCTATGTACAACTATTTGTTTTTATATATGGTAATATGATCTGAGTTCGGAATAAAACATGAAATGAAGAGATTCAGGTTTAAACATCTGTACCTGTACTAAATTCCTTTAAAACCTTTGCTATGACGCTCTTGTTATGAAAATTCTGCTAAGTAACGAATCGTTATTATAACGTTATTGAGTTCTAACGACAATCGTTACATTCGTCTTTCGTATTTTGTAACAAATTGATAACTTCTTGTCAGAATTGTCAGATGTATTTCATACTGTTTAATAATACATAATATATAAAAAACTTTTATACAACAAGCAATATATACATATTAAAATTATATTCATTTTCTTTGTTAGTACTACTCTTTTAATTAATAATATTTTGACATGTTTCAGCCACATTGTGCCATTTTCAAAGAAATAAAATTAACAAAATTTAAATATAAATAAACTGCACAATAATATATTAGCTAATATATAAAATACGTGACTTTTGATATATCAAATGGAAGATCACCTTGACAGAAT
>JAGJTL010000753.1:495-13209 GCA_022063505.1 Calosoma granatense
CTTATATTATATATATATATATATATAAGACAGAGATAAAAGCGTTTTGCAAAGGGCACGTGTTCCGTAATTTTTTTTTTGGGTTCTTCAGCATCGAAGGCTATTAGAACCGTGGTACATTGATATAGTGATCTTACATGTGTTTGGTTTTTTACTAAAGTTTGTTTATTAGTTCGATATCGTTGAGAAAAAGTATTATTTGTTCGTTTTGTTTGGGATTATTTCCGAGGGCGTCTTTCAGCGAGTTCGGTATTTTGTACTTTATTCTCTGTTGGGTGTATTTTGGGCAGTCAATTATCAGGTGTTCCACAGTGAGGGTAATGTTGCAGTTTTCGCACATTGCAGGGTCGGTTTTTGTTAATATATGTTGGTGAGTGAGCAGGGTGTGTCCGATTCTTAGTCGGGTGATTGTGGTTTGGTGTTTCCTGTTCTCTCCAGATGGCCATAGTCCCGTGTCCTCTTTTATGGATCGTAGTTTGTTGTTCTCCATTTCTTCCCATCGCCTGTTCCACTTCTTTCTGGTTCTTATCTGTATTTCTTTTATGTAGTCGTCGGCTGGGATTTCTAAGAGGTGTTCCGGTTCTACTAGTGCTTCCCTGGCTGCTACATCTGCATCTTCGTTCCCTTGAATTCCTGCGTGTGCCGGTATCCATATTATGATGATTTTGCCTTTCTTGTGGGAGATAGTTTGGTGGATTTTTTCTTGAATTTTTTGATAAATTGGTTTTGTGTTGTGTGTGTCAGCTAAGTTTTGGATTACACTTTGTGAGTCCGAACAAATGGCGTATTTTCCGTCTTCTTCCTTTCTGTTGTAAACGTACTCAACTGCTTTTAGAACACTGAATGCTTATGCAGTGGTGGTACTGGCGTAGTCTGGTAATCTATATTGCTTTTTGGTGTTTCCTATTATTATTGCTGCCCCTGTTTTGGTCTGTGTTTTTGATCCATCAATGTATATGTAATTGTAATTTTGTAGTTTACTTTGGATTTTTTAAAAATTGGTCTTGGTAGATTGCAGGAGATGTTGTGGATTTTGGGTAAAGTGTTAGGTCAGGGATAATGTGTGGTTGTTGTCTCAACCAGGGTGGGGTTTTGCTATTTGTTATTTGCTCGATTTTTGGGAATGACAGGTTTAGGTTTGTAAGGTGATTTTTTATTTTTTGTTGGAGAGGGGTTCTATTTCTCATTTCTGTTCTTTGTTATTTGGTAATATTGGTCGTAGGCGGGAATTTTTGGATTGCGTGCTAGTTTAGTTACTTGTTGGAGTGCCTGTTGTTTTCTACGTAATTTTAGGGGGAGTTCCCCTGCTTCGCAGAGGATACTTGAGACCGGGCTTGTTCTGAATGTGCCCGTTGCTATTCGTAGTGCGGTATTTTGAATTGTGTCCACTAGCTAGAGATTGCTCTTTTTTGCTGTCATATAGTCTGGTCCTGGACTGCTTCTATTTTTAAGTTCCTTGATGGCTTGCTTCAGTTCTTCTATCCTAAATGGTGAGTTTACCGGGTTCTCGAGGTCTTCCAAGATATCTAGCTTCTCGTTTTCTGTTCTATTTTTATGAGCTAATAATTGTTTACTGTAGTGGCTGTTGCATGAATTTTGCTGGAATGTTTTTGCTAATGTGTTTGATATTTCCTGTGGAGTTGTTATTGTCAAAGAGTCTCTTATTAGTATGGCTGGTTGGTTGTTTTTTTGTATACCTTTTATGTTGCGGATTTTACTCCAGATTTTTGTGTTGGTGTATTTAAGTTTATGGACGAAGTGAAATCTTGCCAGGATTTTTTCTTGTTCTTTTTAATTCAATGAAATTTTCTATTGTTTTATCTCTTCTGTATCTGTAAAGGGCCTTTTTGTTGTCTTTTATTGATTTTTGACATTCTTTATTCCACCAGGGTACAGCTTTTTTGTTGTTTATTATGTTCTCAATGTTGTCTGTGTTCATTTGTGTGTTGTTATCTGTCTTCGCAAGAGTAGAAAATAATTCCCAGTTTGCTGTCTCGAGGTTCCATTTGTTATAGCTCGGGTGGGGAATGAAGTTGTTGACGAGGCGGGGTGGATATTTTAATTGGAAAGTGGTCACTGTTATACAAGCATGGGACAACTTCCCATATGAGGTTAGGTGCCAGTTTCGAGTCACATATCGTTAAGTCTATATTTGAAAAATTGCCGCTTCTTGAACAGAAATGAGTGGGACTCTCATCATTTAGCAGTATGGTGTTATCATCTATTAGTTTTTCTATTTGTTTTCCTCTTCGGTCTAGATGTGCTGAACCCCATAGGGTATTGTGGGCGTTGAAGTCTCCAAGTAGTATGTACGGTGTTTTATTAATTCAGTGATATCTTGTGAATTAATGGTTTGGTTAGGAGGGAGGTAGATGTTACAGATAGCAATTTTTTGTGGTGCATATGTAGTGATTGCAATTGCTTCTAAGTTGGTTTTCAGTGCTATCTCGTCAGCGTGGTTTTTGTTGCTTACGAGTATTGCTACTCCACCACTAGCATTGGTATCATTATGTCTGTCTTTTCTATATAACGAATATTGGTTTAGTTGGGCTTTGTGGTAATCGTGAAGTCGTGTTTCCTGTAAGCAGATGTAATGGGGTTGAATGTCTGCGGTCAATTTTTGTATTTCACCAAGGTGGGCGTGATACCCGTTACAATTCCATTGTATAATAATCATGACAATGATTCCTGGCTTGAGAATACTGCGCTGTTTATTTCTTGTTTTTGTTGTGTTTTTATTTTGCTTGCGATTCTTGTAACTCTAGCTTTTAGTGATCTGTGCTAGAGATATGGGTGTATGTCCGATAACATATCTAGTATGCTTTTTACATCTTTGGTATGTTCTCTCGCTATTTCTAGTTGTTCGTTGCTACCGTGTTCGTTTTCTAGAAAGAATTTTAATTTGTCGTAAGATAGGATGTACTTTCCTGGATTTGATTTGATTGTATTTTTTATTGGTTCTAGCATTGTATCTAGGTCCGAAAGTTCTGACTGGTTTTCAAATCTGGATTTTTTTGCTGTTCTTTTGTTTGGGTTTTGTTGCTCAGTATCGCTTATACTTTTGGTCTTTGTTGGTTCTTGGTGTATTTCTGCTGTTGTTATTGTTGTATTCTGTGTTGTTTCTGAGTCTGATGAGGTTATTTCTAATGCGGTGCGTTTGTTTGTTGTTGGTGTACTTTCAGGTAATTTTTGTGTTGTTTCCATGTTTGTGTTTTCACACTGATTTGTGGTGTGGCCAGGCTATTTGCATATGAAGCATGTCATTGTGTCGTCTGTTATGAAGATTCTGTAACTTGTTTCGTCGTAATTTATGATCATGGTTTCTGGGATCGTAATTTTTTCGTCAGGTATTATATACACTTGTCTCCTGAAGCTCAGGACATGAGAGTATTCCGTTTCATGCATGCCTACCCTTAGAAAGTTAATCGGTGATGTCATCTTAATGCCATGTTTGTGTAGTTCTTCCTGTATTAAGGTATGCGGGATGGAGGGACAAACATTTGAGAGTAGTAGTCTTTTGGACGGTGTTATTAATCTGCGAATTCCTATTTCATTGTTTTCTATTGTGATCGACTTGTGTTCTTTAATAAGCTTGTCGACCAGGGTTTTATTTCGTAAATATATGCACACTCTATTTTTGGATATTCTCGAGGTGAAGCTGACAATTTTTGGTCCGACTAATTGGCCAATTTTCATAATGTAGTCTTTGATTTTGATTCTGTCCATAGAGTTCATAAGTATCGCTTGTTCTTTCGTTGGAAATGATTCCGCTACAGGTTGTTTGGTTACGCTAGAGAACGTTTTAGTCATATTTGTAGTTGTCGGTTGTGTGTTTAGTTGGTTTTGTTTGTGCATGTCGGAATCGCCCCTGTAGTCAGAAGCGTCCGTTTGCGTAACTGGTTGGTGTTTGAAGATTTCTGTATTATTTTGTTTTGTTTTAACTACTGAAAAATAGATGGAGGGTGGGTGGGAAGGTGTGTGTGGAGATTTGGGATTAGATTAGGATTTGTTTGTGGATAAATTTATTGTCTTTTCCCTTGTAAGCAGAGGGAAGTTGTGAAATTGTATAGAAAATTTTGGATTCTACCGTATGTGTTTGTTGATGACCTTCTGAGAGTTGAACTCGTAAGTGTACTGTGTATTTGATGATTATACGCAGAGGTTGTCACTGAACGTATCACTCCAATCCACAGTTTCTTAAATTTTCTACTGTTTTTAGCTAAGAAAATCACAAAATGCCGTTCTAAGTCTGAAAAGTACATATAGCGCGTTTTGGACTAAAATGCGATGACTTATTTGAATAAACCCAGATTTCAAGTAAAACCCACCGTCTCTTTTTTTTTGCTGTTTTTAGCTAGGTAAATTATAAAACGTTCTTCTAGGTCTGAAACGCACATAAAACGCATTTTAGACTTGATTTGCTGAGAAAGCTGTGAATAGAAACAGATTTCATGTAAAATCCAGAGTTTCTTCCATTTTCTACTGACTTTAGCTAAGTAAATGACCAAAAGCCCTTCTAAGTGAAAAGCACATATAAGGCGTTTTGGGCAAAAATGCGAAGACTTTTGTGAATAAACACAGATTTCAATTAAATCCCACTGTTTCCTCCATTTTCTGCTCTTTTTAGCTAAGTAAATCCCAAAACGCTGTTCTAAGTCTGAAACGCATATATAAAGCGTTTTGGTCAAAAATGCGAAGACTTTTGTGAATAAATAAAGATTTCAAGTAAAACTCACTGTGTCTTAAATTTTCTGCTGTTTTTAGCTAAGTAAATCACAAAACGCTCTTCTAAGTCTAAAACGCACATATAACGCGTTTTAGACTTTATTACGTTTTGTTGTTTCTTGTGCCTTTTTTCTTTTGTTGTCCTCTTAAATTATTTCTTGCACCTGTTACTCTGGGTCCATGTCTTGGATAATCTGAAATTCCACTCTTTCTCATTTTGCCATAATATTTATTAGAATTTAGAATCATTTATTAGTTTCAATAACGTACCTCTTTCCAAATTAATATATATACATATCTATTTTTGTAATTTCTCTCAATAACACATTTAAAGGTTAATCACATGCTGTCACCTATTTTCAGAACAACGACGTTGCATCTAGTCAGACTAAATTTATTAATTACCGGAGACCGATTCACACTATGTCACGCGTAGACAGCCTTTCAATTATTTTACGTATTTCCATAGTAAACTGTTCTTAACTATTGAATTCAAGTTATTGGAGTAGAGTTAACTATTCTCATTCTATGAAATATATTTCCTTATTTAGTCATTTGTCACTTTTACACGATAATAAGTATCTTAGATCATTCTTCTGTACTCTTGTGTGTCTGTCTCTTCTCTTGACCTTGTCTATCACTTTCTTTGGCGCGAATTCGATTTTCCTTCCTTGTTTTTCTTACTTATCTTCACTTTCTTTGTTCTTGACTTTCAAAAATCTGATAAGTCGTATCCTGACCTTGCGAGAGTGCGAATCAAGGGCGTTTTTCGAGTCGCGATAAAAGAGTTATTTTCGAATTTTGTACTCAAGTTTGTGAGCTACCCTTATTAAGGGGATTATTTTGTTCGATAATAACGTGGCGCGAAGAATTTGTGCGCGGTACGATTATCTTCGGCCAACTACACTTGCGGGGATTAGAAAGCGACCCGAACAGCTCTCGAACTTGTCGCAATATAAATCCGTGGTCCCAGAACGAGGTATTTCTCGAGAGAGGACGTCGAGAAGGTTCATAGCTGTTCCCTCATCGGTAAACCTTCCGAGCGTTGTTCCCAGAAGCGTCGCGAAACCAGACCACTACGGCCAGAAGAGTCAGAACGAGTGGGGAAAGATAAGTGTCTGCTAACCTATAACCTCCTTATTTTTGCTACTTGTGTGTGACGTGGAAGAGAACCACTCCCCGTTAACACTTGATTTCAACCCCCTCAGTGTCTGATATCAACTAGTATATAAGTTTAATTTTTTTTGGTATTTTTTTCTTTGTTCCAAACTTGTTCAATATTTAATTATGTCCCGTAGTTATTATTTTCTTTACTGATGTTGTTACTATCACTAATATTATAGCCCCATTTTGCTCGTATTCATTTGATACTTTGTATTTATATATATTTTGCTGTTGTGCACGCGGATGTTCGCATTTTTATTTTTTTCTTTGTTACGAATTTCTTTTGTTCCGCCATTGCGCCTGCGCCGTGTCGCAATCACGTCCGTACCACAGTGTGAACCGAAGTTGTACAACCTAGGGCCAGCTACATTATTGTATCATCTTTATTTGGATGGGCGCATGCGTCACGCACGTTCGGCATATTATTTACTCATTCATTTTGTTGGAAATTACTTACCTGTTCACTACTAATCCTTTATTTATAGCTTATTCTCGCGGACATCCGGGTTACTTTTATAATTTCGGTTAATACAATTTACCTAGTATCACTCATTTTGTTCACCTGTAATTCTTTTGCCAATAGTTCATTAAATATAATCACTAATTTCAAATTGAATCACATCTACTTTTTTTATCTTTGTGCCTGTATTTCCTGCTCTCTTTCGTTGGTCACTATTTGGAATTTAGCGATTGTCCGGGCCACCATCACAATTTGGTGTGGTGTAGGTAAATTTCGCGAATTGTAAGTAAATAACCAAAAGTCGTTCTAAGTCTGAAAAGCACATCTAACGCGTTTTGGGCAAAACTGGATAGACTTTTGTGAATAAACACAGATTTCAAGTAAAACCCACACTTTCTTCCATTTTCTGCTGTTTTTAGCTAAGTAAATCACAAAACGCCGTTCTCAGTTAAAAACGCACATAAAACGCGTTTTAGACTTGAATTGGTGAGAAATTTGTGAATAGACACAGATTTCAAGTAAAATCCAGTGTTTCTTCCATTTTCTACTGTTTTAGCTTAGTAAATAACCAAACGTCATTCTAAGTCTGAAAAGCACATATAAAGCGTTTTGGTCAAAAATGCGAAGACTTTTGTGAATAAACACAGATTTCAAGTAAAACCCACTGTTTCTTCCATTTTCTGCTGTTTTTAGCTAAGAATGTCTAAAAACGCCGTTCTCAAGTAAAATCCACTGTTTCTTCCACTTTCTGCTGTTTATAGCTAAGTAAATCACAAAACGCTGTTCTAAGTGTGAAACGCACATATAAAGCATTTTTGACTTGAATTGATGAGAAATTTGTGAATAGACACAGATTTCAAGTAAAATACACTGTTTCTTCCATTTTCTGCTGGTTTTAGCTAAGTAAATCATATAACGCTGTTCTAAGTCTGAAATGCACTTTTAACGCGTTTTAGGCAAAAATGCTAATTCTTTTGTAAATAAACACAAATTTCAAGTAAAATAGACTGATTCTTCCATTTTCTGCTGGTTTTAGCTAAGTAAATTACAAAACGCTCTTCTAGGTCTGAAACGCACATAAAACGCGTTTTAGAATTGAATTGCTGAGAAAGTTGTGAATAGACACAGATTTCATGTAAAATCCAGTGTTTCTTCCATTTTCTACTGTTTTTAGCTAAGTAAATGACCAAACGTCCTTCTAAGTCTAAAAAGCACATATAACGCGTTTTGGGCAAAAATGCGAAGACTTTTGTGGATAAACACAGATTTCAAGTTAAACCCACTGTTTCTTCCATTTTCTGCTGTGTTTAGCTAAGTAAACAACAAAACGTTGTTCTAGGCCTGAAACGCACACATAACGCTTTTTATACTTGCATTGCTGAGAAATTTGTAAACAGACACAGATTTCAAATAAACTCTACTGTTTTTTCCAGTTTCTGCTGTTTTTAGCTAAGTAAGTCACAAAACGCCGTTCTCAAGTAAAATCAACTGTTTCTTCTATCTTCTGCTGTTTTTACCTAAGTAAATAAAAAAACGCTGTTCTAAGTTTGAAACGCACATATAACGCGTTTTGGGCAAAAATGCTATGAGTTTTGTGAATAAACACAGATTTCAAGAAAAACCCACTGTTTCTTCCATTTTCTGCTGTTTTAGGCTAAATAAATCACAAAACGCCGTTCTCAAGTAAAACACACTGTTTGTTCCACTTTCCGCTGTTTTTAGCTAAGTAAGTCACAAAACGCCGATCTGAAGTAAAATCCACAGTTTCTTTCATTTTCTGCTGTTTTTAGCTAAGTAAATGACCAAGCGTCCTTCTAAGTCTGAAAAGCACATATAACGTGTTTTGTGCAAACATGCAAAGACTTTTGTGAATAAACACTGATTGCAAGTGATATCCACTGTTTTTTTCATTTTCTGCTTTTTTTAGCTAAGTAAATCACACAATGCAGTTCTAGGTCCAACACGCACATGTTACGCGTTGTAGACTTGCATTGATGAGAAATTAGTGAGTAGACACAGATTTCAAGTAAAGTACATTTTTTCATTCAATTTCTGCTGTTTTTACCTAAGTAAATCACAAAAAGATGTTCTAGGTCTGAAACGCACATAAAATGCGTTTTAGACTTGAATTGCTGAGAAAGTTGTGGATTGACACAGATTTCAAGTAATATCCAGTGTTTCTTGCATTTCCTATTATTCTTTAGCTAAGTAAATAACCAAAAGTAGTTCTAAGTCTAAAAAGCACATATAACGCGTTTTGGGAAAAAATGGGTAGACTTTTGTGAATAAACACAGATTTCAATTAAAACCCACTGTTTTTTCCATTTTCTGCTGTTCTCAGCTAAGTAAATCACAAAACGCTGTTCTAAGTCTGAAACGCACATATAACGCGTTTTAGACTTGAATTAGTAAGAAATTTGTAAATAGACACAAATTTTAAAGTAAATTCGACTAATTCTTCCATTTTCTGCTGTTTTTAGCTAAGTAAATCACAAAAACGCTGTACTAAGTCTGAAACGCACATATAACGCGTTTTGGGCTAAAATGCGAAGACTTATGTGAATAAACACAGATTTCAAGTAAAACCCACCGTTTCTTCCATTTTCCGCTGTTTTTAGCAAATTAAGTCACAAAACGCCGTTCTCAAGTAAAATCCTCTGTTTCTTCCATTTGCTGCTTTTTTTAGCTAAGTAAAGCATAAGACGCCGTTCTCAGTCAAAAACGCACATAAAATGCGTTTCAGAATTGAATTGATGAGAAATTTGTGAACAGACACAGATTTCAAGTAAAATCAAGTGTTTCTTCCATTTTCTACTGTTTTTATTTAAGTAAATAACCAAACGTCGTTCTAAGTCTTAAAAGCACATATAACGCGTTTTGGTCAAATATACGAACACTTTTGTGAATAAACACAGATTACAAGTAAAATCCACTGTTTCATCCAGTATCAGCTGTTTTTAGGTCAGTAAGTCACAAAACGCCGTTCTCAAATAAAAGTCACTGCTCCTTTCATTTTCTACTGTGTTTACCTTTGTAAAACACAAAACGCTTTTCTAAGTCTAAAAAGCACATAAAACGCGTTTTAGGCAAAAAGGCAAATACTTTTGTAAACAAACACTGATTTCAAGTAAGACCCACTATTTCTTCCATTTTCTGCTGTTTTTAGCTAAGTAAACCACAAAACGACGTTCTAAGTCTGAAACGCACATATAACTTGTTTTGGGCAAAAATGAAAAGACTTTTGTGAATAGACACAGATTTCAAGTAAAATCCACTGTTTCTTCAATTTGTCTACTTTTTTAGCTAAGTAAATCACGAAACGCTGTTCTAAGTCTGAAACGGACATATAAAGCGTTTTGAAAAAAATGCTATGACTTTTGTGAATAAACACAGATTTCAAGTAAAACTCACTGTTTCTTTCATTTTCTAATGTTTCCTAAGTGTTTTGTGAATAAACACAGATTTCAAATAAAACTGATTGTTTCTTTCATTTCCTGCTGTTTTTAGCTAAGGAAATCACAAAAAGTCGTTCTCAGCCTAAATCGCACATAAAACGCGTTTTATACTTGAATTGGTGAGAAATTTGTGAATAGGCAGATAACAAGTAAAATAAACTGTTTCCTCCATTTTCTGCTGTTTTTAGCTAAGTAAATCACAAAACGCTTTTCTCATTCTGAAACGCACATAAAACGCGTTTTGCGCAAAAATGCAAAGCCATTTGTGAACAAACACTAATTTCAAGTAAAACCCATTGTTTCTTCCATATTCTGCTGTTTTTAGGTAAGTAAATCACAAAAAGCCGTTCTCAGCCTATATCGCACATAAAACGCGTTTTAGACTTGAATAGCTGAGAAATTTGTGTACAGACACAAAAATGCAGACTTTTGTGAATAAACACTGATTTCAAGTTAAATACACTGTTTTTTCCATTCTCTGCCGTTTTTAGCAAAATAAATCACAAAATGCCGTTCTAGGTTCGAAACGCACATATAACGCTTTTTAGATTTGAATTGCTGAGGAATTTGTGAATAGACACTGATTACAAGTAAAATCCACTATTTCTTCAATTTTCTACTGACTTTAACTAAGTAAATGTCAAAACGCCGTTCTAAATGCGAAATGCATATATAACACATTTTGGGCAAAAATGCGAAGACTTTAGTGAATAATCACAGAATTCAAATAAAACCAGCTGTTTCTTACATTTCTGCTGTTTTTACCTAAGTAAATCACAAAACGCTGTTCTAAGTCTGAAACGCACTTATTACGCGTTATGGGCAAAAATGCGAAGACTTTGGTGAATAAACACAGATTTCAAGTAAAATACACTGTTTCTTCCATTTTCTATTGTTTTTAGCTAAGTAAATTACAAAACGCTATTCTAAGTGTGAAATACACATACAACGCGTTTTGGGCAAAAATGCGAAGACTTTTGTGAACAAACACAGATTTCAAGTAAAACTCACTGTTTCTTCCATTTTCTGCTGTTTTTAGCTAATTAAATCACAAAACGCTGTTTTAAGTCTGAAACACACATATAACCCGTTTTTGGCAAAAATGCAAAGACTTTTGTGAATAAACACAGATTTCATGTAAAACCCACTGTTTTTTCCATTTTCTAATGTTTTTAGCTAAGTAAATCACAAAACGACGTTCTAGGTCTGAAACGCATATATAACGCGTCTGAAATGCCTAGCCCGAGCCAGCATAGCGTACGGACGTGTCAGATAATTAATAATACGATTAATTATCACCAACTACTTCCTAGTGCCAGCCAAGCAAGACTTGTTAAAAACAGTGATATCGATCAAATACAACGATTAACACTTAAAACGATAAAATTAGAAATATAAACAAACCTGCATAGGTTGTCTCTAGTTGACAACCTCTGCAATTTCTTTTAAAATCACATATAATAATCCAATGTGACACCATGGACCAAGACGAAACAACAAATAGCACAACACCTGACAAAGAAACACTGAAAGACCATCAACATTCGAGCTCGCAAATGCAATTAAGAGATACCATTGTAACTTCTTAACCCCCAACCCATTCGAATCTCTGTTGAATGTATCAGAAGAGCCAAACCTTAGTCAAACAAAACAACAACCCAAAATTCCACTCACATTTCTACAAAAATCAAATAATTATCAAGCAATCATACGCGACCTAAAAATGGTGCTGAAACATGAAAATTTCACAACAAAGCACTGCGGTCCTTAAACTGTAAAAATTAACACGTCAATAATAGAAGATTTTCGCATACTAACACGATACTACGAATCCCAAGAATTAAAATTCTACACCTTTAGGGTACCAGATGATCAGTCAATGTCAGTAGTGATAAAAAATGTCCCCCTTTCATTAAAAGAAGAAGAAATTAAGGAAAATCTAGAATCTTTAAATTTCCCTGTTATAAAAGTAGTTAGATTACTAAACAAATACAAAGACCCTATACCTGTATGTGTTATTGACTTGAAAAAAACTGAAAAAACTAAAGAAATCTTTAACCTACGCTATTTACTCCACGCAGTAGTTACAGTAGAAATGAGACAAAAAAGTAGAGCCATTCCGCAATGCACAAATTGTCAAATGTACGGACACACAAAAAATTTTTGCCGACTGGAATCGAAATGTCACAAATTCACTGGAAATCATCATTTTAGCAAATGTAATAAGCCAGCGAATACACCACCCAAGTGCGTGAACTGCGGCGACAACCACCCTGCAAATTACAAGGGCTGCAAGTACTATCAAGAAGTAAAAGTCAAAATCATCAACATAAATAAATCCAGACTGCAACGCGACCACCCCACCACAAACACCAGAGAAACAACACGCATAACTACTTCAAACAGCACCATCAATCGAAACAACCACGGATTCACCCAACCCCAACCCAGTACCTCAAAAACATACGCTTCCCACCTACATAAAAATACTCCAGAAAATCCTACAGCAGATAACGATAAGACTCCCCCTTCCATAATAACAAAAATAATAAACTTCTTTAGCGACCTCATTAAACCACACATCGCAACAATAAAACAATTCCTGTCCACACTAATGCTATCGTTCATATTACCACCAATGGCTAACGCGCACACCATACAAAACCTCAAGATTATGAACTGGAACGCCGATGGGCTAAAAGTAAAAAGAGCTATCACCATTGATTTCCTAAACAGATATAACATAGACATAACCTGTATTTCTGAAACGCATTTCAACCTGGACGAAAACCTTAAAATCCCACAATATGCAATCTATAGATTCGACCGAAACGCCCAATGGGCTTCGGGAGGGGCAGCTATATTAATAAAAAAGGAAATAAATCATCACGAAATCCTACTACCTGAACT
>JAGJTL010000841.1:47884-58280 GCA_022063505.1 Calosoma granatense
CACATAAATTCAATTTGCCAAAACTGCTTATAACCTTGTGTTTTATATAAGTATTGATATGAATAATCTTAAGGTTTTAAAACGAAATTCAAATAAATTTATCGTCTACGATGTTTTATTTGGTGTATTACTGGATCCCATTAGCGAATTTACGTATTTGTATTTGACCAGAACTGTAAAAGCTTAATACATTTGAATTGATAGTCAAAAAAATTCTAATAGACCTGAGAAATTAGGTTACACTGAATATATTAGATTTGTACTTATATATGGTATGTCCATCAGATTGATTTAGTAACTGGAAAAACAATGACATATAATGAAATACTCTTGAAAAATATTCGTGTGGCAAACGAATTGACTGCTCGTAATATCACAGCCAATGATATAGTGACAATCTGCTCATACAACAACATGGACAATGCAATACCATTATATGCTTGTTTGTTCCTGGGCATTCCTGTAGCGTGCATGGATCCAGCACTTACAAAAGGTACTTAAAATAGGTATAGTGGTAATGACAATCATATACATACATATTTATAACTGGCTGCACCATGGATTAACCAATGCATTAGATTATATTTTTCATGTTTGTAGGAGATATCAAACTACTTCTATGCAACGTAAAACCACGACTGTACTTTTGCGATTCGGACGGATTGGCATTAGTAGAACCGTGTAGTATTGTAGTATTTAAAGAATCAGAGAAATCATATTCACATTTCTCAGAGTATTTAGTCAGTAGTAAAAATGAAACTAATTTTCAAGTGAAACCAGTCATTGATATCTTTAGTACAGCTTTAATATTTTTCTCAAGTGGATCATTGGGCTGACCGAAGGCCATATGTCTGTCACATTACGGACTACTAGCACATACGATATATTATAGGTAAGTGAATATTTCACGTAAATGAAAATCTTTACATGATTATTTTATAATAGATTTCGATATATTTCAGGTCTTTTATTGATACTTCAGTTACTGCACATTTTCCTAATTTTTTCTGTTGCACTGCATTTATGTTATTATCGTGGTGCATTCTAAGCGGTGGTCGACGTGTTGTCTGCAAATATTTCGATGAAACTACTGTTATGAATATAATACAGGATTTCAAGGTACCCAAACAAACACATATTTACTGCTAAAATATGCCAAATTTCATAGCAAACACACTTCTTTATAGTATTACAAAAAAACCAGGGCTGCAAACCGGTGAAAAAATCAGTTCGGTTTTCGTTCCGGTTTATATGAATATGAAAATTATAAGAATTAATGGTACTTACCAACAACAGTTTTTAGCAGGGTGTGTTTCATTTAAATCACGATTAAAATCACATGATTTTTTAAGCGGGAAACGTGTGACCGATGAATATACATCCCGCCGAATCGGGCCTGTTAAATCGCTCTCGCTAAAGCGCAATGTGCGAATGAACTTGCAGTATATTTTCAAAACAAAATTGTATATTCGTGTACGTTTATTCCTGGACTTATTCAGTTAGTAACAGACCTGCTACAAGCTAGAAGGACTTGTGTCGTGAGTGGTATCTTACATATTAATATATTGCTTAATTTTTACATTTTTTTTTTTTTGTAAAATGTCTGATCGCAAAGAGACATTATTTGGCAACATTTCAACGCTCGACAAGGGGAAAAGTCACTTCGTGCAATATTGTAGAAAAGAAATGCAGGGTTTAGTGGCTAGACTGAAAGTTCATTATAATAAGTGTATTAAAAAAGTTGGTGACAATGATAATACCTCGAACAATATCAACAGTATCCATGGCGCAGATTCCTACAACGAACAGGAAATGTGCGAAATGGAACTAGGTAAATATTATGCATCGAACAAGGAAATATTTGAAGTAAAATAAAAAGTATTCTTTTTTATTAACATTATTAATTTTTAGATCAATTTTCTGCAACAACATCCACATCGCTGTCGACAGTTTCAAATCTCGTAACGTCGTCCCAAAAAAACTTAAAGGCTTCTAATACTTCATATTCTTCTTTAGATAAATTTGTTGTCAGAACATCTGATTCAAGCAAAGAAAAATTGGATGTTATATTTGCATCTAATACTTCATTTCGATGCGTGGAAAGTAATGAATTCAAGAAAATGGTTGAACTTATGAGACCTGATTATAAACCGCCAAATCAAAGATATATTTCGAATGAGTTACTTGACAAAATTTATGAGCAGGAACTGAATAATTGTGCTAACATTTTGTTGAATCAAACTGTGTGCCTTACAATTGACGGATGGTCCAACGTCCATAATGAACCTATTGTGTGTGCGTGTGTAATAACAATTTCCGGTGCTGTATATTTAGTAGATACTATAGATACTTCTGGACAACCTCATACTATTTAACAGAGTTAATCAGTGAAACAATAACAAAAATTAAAAATAAATTCGGTTGTTCGGTTGGCAGTGTTGTTATGGACAACGCCGCTAACATGGTAGCTATACGGGATAATATAACAAAATCTGATTTAAATATAATTACTTACGGTTGCTCCGCACATATGCTAAATTTATTAGAACATGATTTAGATATGCCAGAAGTAACGCAAAAAGTTATTAAAATAACAAAATATTTTCGAAACAATCACTTTGCTAGGGCAAAATTTCAAGAATTAAAAAGATCCGATAAGAGTTTTGTTACACCGCAAGACGTACATTGGTACACCATGGGTGATTGTTTAGAGAGCTACATATAAAACTGGGTAACATTTCTGAAGAATATAAAAAAACAAATTGATGGTGACATTAACTAACACTTCAATTAAACGAAACGCAGAATATATATGTGTGTGTGTGTGTGTGTGTGTGTGTGTGTGTGTGTGTGTGGGTATTAAGAAGGCAAATATCCGTTATGAAAACTTTATTGAAACAAAGAATAATTTTAGGTTTAACTGTACACACAAAAATCACAAATTAAACATCTCGTGTTCACACTCTCCGACGCCATCACATTTTCTCTCTTCCGCGCATGCCTCGACACCAGTGGCGTGCTGTTACTTCACCAGGAGCGGAGTCTCGGTTCCCACATCTCGGCCAGACCTGACATTTGTGCTGCCCTCAGCACTGGGAGTTCGCTGGTTGGCCTCTTGGTCGGATTCTATATCGGAATCTTCTTCCGGACTTGAACCGTGGGACCATGGCTTCATCTGATCCACGCTGGATGTTGTTTGTCGTGGACCTTCATCAGGTCCCAACTTTTGGACGGCATACCTGTCATTGGGCTGAATACCAATAACCTTGTACGGACCTAGAAATTTTGGAAATAATTTAAGACCTGAACCAAATTGTGTTCGTTTTATTGCGACAATGTCATCCAACTCGTATTGCCTGGCTGGTCTTCTTTTTTTATTGTAGCTTCTTCAATTCTCCATCTGTACCTTGACTATCTGTTCTTTCGCATTTTTTCGACTCATAAAATATACTGGGTGCATTTGATTGTTGCTCGAATCTCGTTGCATCAGTACCGCACCGTAACCTTCTTGGCTAGTGTCTGTATGAAGTTTAGTCTCAAACTCAGGGTTGTAAATCTTCAAAACTGGTTCTTCGCACAATTTCCTCTTCAGTGTCTCAAATGCGTTATGTTGTTCGTAATTAAAACAAAATGCTTTACCCTTCTTCAATAGATCGCTAAGTGGCTCGCTATTTCCGCGTAGCGTTCTATGTACTTCCGGAAGTAACCGGTTAGTCCTAAAAAGCTTTGTACCGCCTTTATGGATTTGGGCTCAGGAAATTTCTTCACAGCATAAATCTTCTTTCTGGATGGTTTGATACTATTGTTGCTAATTCTGTACTCCAAATATTCTATATTATCGGTCAGGAACTGACATTTGTTCCAATTCATCTCCAAACCATATTCTTCAGCTCTCTTCAACACTTTCTTCAGTCTGTTTAGTCCATCTTCATACGTTTCTAACGGGATAATTAAATCGTCCATGTACGTTAGAACTATACCATCTGATATTAAATCTTGAAATATATTGTTAACAAATCTTTGGAATACCGCAGGTGCATTAATTAATCCAAATGGTATACGTAGGAATTCATACTGCCCACCTGGTACATATACGAACGCTGTATATCTTTGACTCGCCTCGTCTACTGGCACATGATGGAATCCGTTCTTAAGATCTAATGTAGTGAAGACTTTCACGTTTCTCAAGCTGGTTGGCTGGTCTTCAATAACTGGCAAAGGATACCTATCCTTCACGGTTTTCTTGTTTAGTCGTCTGTAGTCGACACATATTCGAATGGTGTCATCTCTCTTTCTCACCAGTACTACAGGACTCGCAAAATCAGAAGAACTATGTTTGATAATACCGTCGTTAAGTCATTCGTTTATTATCTTGTCCATTTCCTTTCGTTCTGATTCTGACAATCTTCTTGGCCCTTGATAAACAGGATCTTCGTCCGTTAACGTAATCTTGGTTGTTATTCCAGTGGTTTTGGTTGGAACTGCTCTGTAGTTTTCAACCAAATTAGATATCTGTGCCTTATACTCTGTGTTGCACACATTCAAGCAATCAGTTTCGTTTTCATAGATCATCATGTTTGAATTTAACATCTGTATCTCCGCAGTTTGAGTGTCTTGAGTCTTTCCTTTTGGCTTCATTATCTTAGATATTTTCATTATTCCATCGTTAATGTTAACTTCGGCTTCCTTCAATATTCCGTTTCCGATTATCATGCAAGGGGACATTGCATCATCTGGCACAACATACACTTTTGCTTGAAATTCAGGTTTGTCAATCTGTATAACTGTTCTGAATGATCCTAGCGTAGGGGTTTCTACGGCTCCCAAACCATACAGATTTACATCATCCCTTTGCAATAAATTTATTCTTAGCTTTAAGTATTCAGCTGCTTTTAAAAGGTTGATGCTGCTTCCTGTATCGATCATAGCCGATATTGTATTTCCTTCCAGAGTAATGTCTTTGTATATTTCGGTAGATTTTTTTTCTTCGATGCAGAAAACTTCAGGCTTCTTCATTTGGGTTTTCTCACTTGTGTTTTCTTTCCGCAGTCAATTTCCACATGCAAAACATTTGAATCCCTTTCCTTTATCGGTACAATCCTTAGCTTGATGGCCTTTGCGACCGCAGTTGTAACATCTCATGTTCACTTGATCGGTTTTGGACATACTATCTTCATCGCGCTCTGTACTTCTTTTGTTTATCCCATTCTTTTCAAATGTTCCACTTCGCTCTTTTACTATGTCTCTTCTATGTTTCTCCTGCTGTAATGTGTCTTCATAATTCTTCATTCTTCTCAGTAGTTGTTGCAGGCTGTCGTATTCGGATAAAGCTAGTGATCTCGTCATGTCTGGATTATTATATACTTCATAATGGCTCTATCACTAACGGCACCTTTTCTTGCGACTGCCACTATAGCGTAGAAATATTCTTCAATGGTTTCATCTCTTCTTTTCTTTCGCTTCATAAGTTCCAGATGAATATCGGACTCATCCTTACCCGTTGGAAATGCGCCAATTATTTCTCTGCTTAACTTGGCCCATGTGGCGAGACTTTCGTTTGCACTATCAAACCAAGTTCTCGCGACTCCCTTGAATTTCGATATTGCTTGTAGAAGCGTGGTTGAGTCGTTCCAATGGTAAGCATCTGCTATCGCCTCAACCTTATGTACCCATTGCAACGCCGTAAGTGAATTCGCTTTGGACGGGTTGAATTCTGTTATGAGATCAACCACGTCTTTAAGTCGATATCTTACAGAGTTTTGACTGGCTATTGTTTCGTTGAGCAGTTCTCGTTCTCTAGTCAGCAACTCTCTTTCTTTCTTCAACAGCTCTCGTACCCACTGTAAAAGACTTATTTGTCCACCATCGCCGCTCTGCATTGGACTGAAGGGTATATGCGCTGGTGTAGAAGCGAAATTCATTCCAGGTGTACCGTTCGTAAGAGTAAATGTATCTCTCGACTTCTCCGCAACGCTTACTGCGGCTTCTTCGTTACTCATTTTTGTTTCACTCGCCTAATAATACAACCGACCCGCACGACACGTATGTTACTTTCGTTGCCTGTGCAATAGGCGCAAAATCAGTTCAATATATGCCTATTTTTTAACCACGAATTTCACGCAGTGTTAGATTTTCAAGTGTGAAGACAAACAACAGTTCTTCGCAATGTCACTGAATAAGCTTAAACTTCACTGAACTAACTCAAAGTTCGTTGAACCAACACAAAGTTCATGTTTTCACGAAGCACATGTCACTTCTCGTTTCTTTGTTCTCAACGTCTGCGACTCACGTACTCACGATTCATAACAAATTTTGCTCTACTTATCCCGGTTGAGCCCCCAAAATTTCTGGGTATTAAGAAGGCAAATATCCGTTATGAAAACTATATTGAAACAAAGAATAATTTTAGGTTTAACTGTACACACAAAAATCACAAATTAAACATCTCGTGTTCACTCTCTCCGACGCGATCACATCTTCTCTCTCCCGCGCATGCCTCGACACCAGTAGATATGTTTGGAAAAATCTTGTACTTCGCTTAAAGGATATTATAAACACAAACAAGATGAAAATATTTCAACAACGCTACAAAAAAGTCTTAAATTCATCTCATTTTATTTCGTACATGTTGTCACCTAAATACTTGGATTCAATTCAAAGAAAAGGAAGTAGCGTTGAATTTCCTTAAAGATAAATACGGCGAACCTGGAATAAATTTAACGGTCACTACTTAGAAGTTCTAAATTAAATCGGAACCTTTTGACTTGTACGCGTTATTCAACGCAAATTTAACAAATAAATTAAATTCTTTGCAGTGGTGGTTAGCCATCAATAAATTAAAAGAATGTGTAACAGATGAGGAATTAAAAATAATTCGCGTTATGACGAGTGCCACTGCTTCATCAACAGGGATAGAGAGTGTGTTTTCTTCATTTAATTTAGTTCATTCTAAATTAAGAAACTAACTGGACACAGAAAAGGCGGTTAAACTAGTTTTTCTTTTTAAAACACTACATAAATAATCCATTTTTTATTAATGTGAGAATGTTAAATTAATTTCTTGTATTTGTATATTGTGTATCGCATTTACTACTGTATTATTAATTTAAAAATAAAATATTCAACAAGAAATATTTTTTCTACGTAAAATCGCATTTCCTACTCTTCTAAATTAAAAAACGGTTGGACTATAGTTTATATTTGTACTGACAGCCAAACTGATGAAATTACTGAATGAGCCAACTGGATTAGGTGGGTAAATAATCATGAACTATGATTAAACGCATAATTTGAATTTATTAAGAAAGTATGTGAAAATAATTTTGGATATATAAATCTTTTTTCAAACCGGTTCATCTGTTTTTGATTGATTTGGTTCGATTTAACTATCTAGTGTTATGTAAATGATGCGGTTCGGTTCGCGGTTCAAGTAAATACGCCGGTTCGGTTCAGTTTCGGTTGAAGTTCCGGTTCGGTTTGCAGTCTGGAAAAAGCTATATACAGTGCGACCTCGATAATCCGGATACTCAGTAGTTCGGATTCTTAGATAATACGGCCAAGCATTTCAACTGCATTGTGTCCTTTATAATCCGGATAGTACTTATTAATCCGCACCTGCGTTTTTTTACAAAAATCGAGGAGTGCACATCTTACAAATTATAAAGGAAAACTGAAATCGATCTTGAGGGGGGTCCTTTGACTTCAGGATGCAAAATAAACTATCGGCTACAGGCTTAGTTGCTTAATTATTTGTTGTTATATATTCGCCATTTAGTCACATAGATACATATTCTGTTCAACCGCGAGTTATTTTAAGTGCTACATATCAACATTTTTATACCTGCACAAATTAAAATACATAAGAATCAGTGGCGGCTCGTCTACAGGTGCCCTAGGGGCCGGGTCCCACCTATATTTACATAACTAACCCAAATATTTTAGGTTTCAAAAATTTCTGTAGTATTTTGTGCTAATATTTTATAATCCGACTTAGTATGTCCCTATTTTATATGTTGAGTACGGGTAATTTTTTTGGGTCACGTGCAATATCGATCGAGTGTGTTTTACCGGTCACAACGCATATGAAGAGCCAGCTCGCTATAGCCCCAAGACAGCATTGCAATTTACGTACTTAGCGGACGATTCCTTGACTGTGAAGCACGATTTACAATATCGATTGTATTTATTTTCCGAGTGCAACGTCTATTAGGGCCCAGCTCACTGTAGCCCCAAGAAAGCGTTGCAATTTACGTACTTAGCGGGCGATTCCTTGATTGTGAAGCACGCATGTACAATATCGATCGTATTTATTTACCGAGCGCAAAGTATATTTTGGGGCCAGATTCACGTAGCCCCGTCAAATTTACGTACAGTTACTGCGTTTGTCTAATTATTTTTTGCCTCCTTGATCTATTTTTAATGTGTTTAATTATTTTTGTCGTGTTTTTTTTTGTTATAATTTATTATTCACTATGAACAAATTCGATAGTCTATTAGAAAAACGTGTGTCATTATTAAGTCTAGAAGAAAAATTGGAAATCAAAAGACTTGGCACACATCAACCCAGAGATGTGCGTATTACGCAGCAAGATGGTAAGAAAACAAAAACAAAGCAGAATATTCGTATAAATAAATAATAATTGTGTAAGTGTGAATATCTGTAAATAAAAAGCATAAAATCTATATGCTATGTGAAAAATTTTGTGCATAAAACTAGAAATACCGATCGTTCTTGTCTTTGATACAGCTATAATTGTTTTTAAGGTATTTTTTTATCTTAACCTCTATTTTATATTTTTCTGGAGTTAACAGTAGTTCTTATTTAATTTGTTATTTCTTTTGCACTTTGTCCGTATCCTTATTTTTTCAGCGTTTGCCTTAATTGAAAATCTATTATGTTTTGATCGTGTCATTATAAGTATAAGTTTACTTTGTGAAAAATAAAATTTCTGTTTTATCTTTTAATTTCGTGTGTTTATATTTAGGGATATTTATTGAAATAGACTTTTTAAATCAATACTTGAACCCACTATATAAATATAAACAAATTAAGTATTTCTTTACACCTGGCCCCACCTGTTTCTATTGTCACCAGCCGCCACTGATAAGAATAAATAATAAATATAAAAAATAAAATATAACAAATTCAAATGCATAAAGTGGGCGGAAGAAAATAATATGCACTACATGATGCTCTTGTACTTCAGTGATTAAAAGAAACGGCTATTGTAATGAACCAGAAGGAGGTCAGGTAACAAAAAATTGCAAATTACTTCACAAAATAATATAAAATTTAATAAGTGTGCATTGTGTATTACATAATTTTTTGTTTATATACTATTTGTTTTGTATTACATATTTCAATTTCCAATAAAAATTTTCCCGCTTCAGTAATGCGAATTAGTTACTAATCCAGATAACTGCGATTTTAATAAGTCCGATAAATGTATCTTTACGATAATTTGCCGTGTGTGTATTGCGTAAACAGATTTATTGGTCACTTTTAAAAGAAAGATTGTTGATCGCTGAACTTTCACTATTTTGAAAGATCAGAGTTTTATTATGCAAAATGCGGTGTGAGCGGTGCAATTCTAGTAACATTAACACAGCAAAAAAAGCTGTTTGTATCATGTTAATGATGGAATATATGATAATTAAAAGAAGAAGGAGAAGTAAAAATCGACAGAAATGGATCAGAACATGGCTAGCTAAAAGGGATCTTAACCATATGACACTGCTAAAACAGTTACAAGAACACGACCCCGATGATTTCAAAAATTACTTACACATGGATGAATCCACGTTCAACTATTTGTTGTCATTAGTGAAGGCAAGATTAACTAAATAAAATACCTAAATGCGTGAGGCGATTCCCCCAGAGGAACGACTAATTGCAACTTTAAGATTCCTCGCCAGTGGACAATATTACAATTGTTTACGATTTTCTGTCCGTATTTCAGAATAAACTCTGTGTTATTTTATACCTGAAACACGTCGCATACTATATGAGGAGCTTTCTAAGGAATTCATGAAGGTAAGAATAATAAAAATATTATTTTAAACATCTTTTATTATGAAACATAAATTTAATTTTTCACAAAAAATTATAAAATTAATGTTGTGTGAGATCATCCCCAGATGACGAAAACGTATTAAGAAGTGAACAAATTTGATTTGATGGTGACGCTGATGCGTCAATTATTATAGCATTTTGTCCATCATTAATATTTGTGCATCTAGTTAATTCTTTGAAATACACTTTTTTAAAATTTGATTAATCAAATCCTCAGCCAAAACTTTCTGCAACTTATTTGTTGTTTTGGCGTAACTGGCGCCCTAAAAGCCTGTAACAGAAAAAAAAATAGAATCAATTGAAGAAATAGAATTAATATATATA
>JAGJTL010000899.1:13822-53341 GCA_022063505.1 Calosoma granatense
TGCGCCTAGTGTTTATACTATCCCGCAATATTTAGCTGTGTTGCGGTACAACATATGCTTTTGGGGAATGAAATAATTCGCCTTATGTCCAGGCAAGCCCGCTATACTCTTTCGTATAATCATGCATGTTAACTACTGTGTTTGGTAATGACATGAATTAAGATACTCCTTGCCTTTCAGTATGAGTCAAAATTATTTATTTTAAATTTTAGTGGTGGTTGAAAACAAAATGCTTTTAAAATGTCCATTCATATATTTTCCTTTTAATTGCATTTTGTAAATTTTTACTTACCGCCAGTATACAAATTTCATAAGTGAAGTGATCAGTTTAAGAACTTACAATGGCTACCAAAGTCGTCCAGAAATGTCAGTTTCTCGCAGCATATTAATTGTTGACGTTTGCTTTAAATATTAATTTCCAAATTATATGCTCGCCATTAATTAATAAGTTAAATTTAATGAAATATTGTATTACTACATATGTGTGGCAAATTATTTTATCATTCCAGTTTATCGAGGTGGTCGTGGTCGAGCACACCTAGCGGCCCATGTAAAGTAGTGGTTATGATAAAACTATGTAGCTGTCAGCCTCACTGTGGTTAAATACTTTGTGAACAGGAGAATACTGAAAAGCTGAGATAAATCAGCTGTTTCAACCTAATGAAAATATGGATAAAAATGGCGATAAAAATACATGTAATTATAGTAAAGTATTAATTATCGGGGCTGGCATGGCTGGCTTGTCAGCAGCGAATCACTTAGTGAAGAACGGCTTTAAAGATTTTAAAATTCTGGAAGCCAGGAATCGAATTGGTGGTAGAATAGTGAACATTGATATTGGGAACAACAAAGTTGAACTTGGGGCCAACTGGATACACGGTGTACTAGGCAATCCCATTTACGAGTTAGCCATGGCCAACGGACTTATCGACATAGTGCACACGCCTAGGCCACACAAGGTGGTCGCTGCCACCGAGGATGGTAAACAGGTGCCATTTCCAGTGCTGCAAGAGATCTACGAGGCGTACATATGTTTCCTGAAGCGGTGCGAAGAGTACTTCCTCTGTCAGTATCTGCCGCCGAGTGGCATTCACAGTGTCGGCGACCATATCAAGCTGGAGGTGAACTTGTATCTGGACCGTATCGCGGACATCAGTGACCGACATCTGCGGCAACTGATCTTCGACTGTCTGCTGAAACGTGAGACTTGCATAACGGGCTGTGATAGTATGTCGGAAATAGACTTGTTAGAGCTGGGCAGCTACACAGAGCTGCAGGGCGGCAACATTGTGCTGCCGGCCGGCTACAGTGCCATCTTGGCGCCGGTGTCCAAGCACGTGGCACAGGACTGTATCTTCAGGAAGCACCCGGTGTCAGTGATACGGTGGTGTTACAGCAACAGTACAGATGCCAACAGTGATCCGGGTGGCAACGAGTCGGACGATTCAGATCGTACAGTGACGGAGGAAGTACCGACACTAACTGCAGCAGAGGAACAGCAGCAGCAGCAGCAGCAGCAGCAGCAGCGGACCAGCAGAGAGTCGAGTTGCGAGAGTGACTGCAGGAGACCCAGTTGTAATGTGGAGGTAACCTGTGAGAATGGGACGCGGTTTTACGCGGACCATGTGATCTGCACGATACCGTTAGGAGTGCTGAAGGAAAAAGCCACTAGCATGTTCTCACCTGCACTGCCCGCTGATAAACTGGAGGCCATTGAGCGACTATTGTTCGGCACGGTGGACAAAATATACCTCGAGTACGACAGGCCATTCCTCAATCCCGACGTCTCGGAAGTGATGTTGTTATGGGAGTCGGAGATTCCGTGTGCGGGGAGCAGCAGCACGGGCTGTGATATTAGTCAAAGTTGGTACAAAAAAATCTACTCGTTCTCCAAAGTGTCAGAGACTTTACTGCTGGGCTGGATATCCGGCAAGGAGGCAGAGTACATGGAAACATTGCCTTCCGATGTGATTGCTGACAAATGTACCGAATTGTTGAGGAAATTTCTAAACGATCCTTTTATTCCAAAACCGAAGAAATGTATATGGTATGTATAATACAATAGAGATATGTATGTGCGTGTGTGAAGAGAACAAAGTGTCTGATGGTGTTGTAGTACGAGTTGGGCAAGTCAACCTTATACCAGAGGCTCGTATACAGCCATGGCTGTCGGTGCTTGCCAGTTGGACATTGAGAATCTAGCACAACCTCTGTTCTCTAATCCACATCAGTTGAAGGCAAATATACATATACATATATATGAGTGTCAATATTGATTTACAGATGATAATTGATGGTTTTGTTTTGTATGTTTTAGCCTGTGTTGCTGTTCGCTGGCGAACACACGCACAGTAACTTTTATTCTACAGTGCATGGCGCCTACTTGACGGGGCGCTCAGCGGCACAGATGCTGCTGGTGCCCGACACACCGAAAGAAATTGTGATGGAATGTAATGATACTAGCGACTTAAGTTCGTGGATTCAAGGCATTTCGCTTGAATAAACTGGTCTGCAATTTGTAATCCATGCAAGTACATGCATACTGTATATCCTTTTTAGAGAACACACAGCCATGCGTACCTTAACAACAGCACTATGACAAGCAGATTCCAAAGATTTTATACTGGTTCAACAGCTGTATTATTTCATATCTTATCACAGTGGCTGCTGATGATTTGTTTAACAAGTTAAATACGGTTACATACATGTTCTCGCGGTGGTCAGTACTGAATTATGTTTGAAATTGTGTTGGTTTTTATATCGCAAGTTGGAACGAATGGAAATATGAATAGGATAGTGTAAGTAACGCGTGAATACTATATAATAACAACATTATACGCTTGTTACTAGTGTAATGTGATGTAGGTTTGAATATTTTACTATTGACTCACTCAGTCACTTCGTTATTCGTTACTCCATCTCTCTCTCTCTCTGTAGTGATGATGAATACGTATATGTACAATGTACGTAATTATGAATTGTTTGTTTTTATTTAACCGTTATTTATTTTGTTTTAGATATTGTTATTTAATGTTTGTATACTTGCCGTACAGTAAGATTTCAATATACATTTCAAGTATTGTTTGTACATATAGTTTTATATGAATAGTGCCATTGTTAACTGTAGCTAATTTTTACTCATAATTCAAATGGTGGATCAGTCGGTTTCGCTTCTGACTGCTCTGTGCCGCTAGGCACTTCCAAACATCAGCTCTTCAGTTTCACTAGTTTCCTAGGTACTTTACTTAAGTCATTGTGATTTCCCTGCAATACATATTATTTAATGAACGAATTCACCACTCATCTCATTACAATCATTATGTTTTTATTGAAAATGCTTACAGTTACACAGAATATGTTGTATTATGCTACAGCTAGTCACTTTTATAGTTTTTTGGCAGATAAATAAATATATTATTGTACAGTCTCTGTAATACTCAATACATTCCCGGTACACGGTATAAAAATTCACCATCGTCGTCATAGTAACAGTCGTTCACCTTGTATGTGGATCCTTTTCTATACTTGTCTCGTGGAATCTTTATCCTCTCAGGATACGTAACCAGTTCCATCTTATTCTTGTCTACTGTCGCTAATTCTGTTTTAAAATTGTGCTTGTTTTCAATTACACGTTGTACATCGTACTGTTGTACGCTACCAGTCTCTTTGTGTACAGCTTCCTTCATTAACACCGCGTCCTCCTTCATAACCGATTTCCCCGCTACAATATCTTTACCGATATTCCTTTTCAACTGATTCAATGTCACCAACTTATTATCTACTGTTCCTCCACTTCCTAGTTCCATGTACCTCTTCTCTACTACATATTTATCCGTATCTTCTAACGATGATTTATGTTTTAATTGATCGTAGCTCTTTATAATCGATGCAAATTCACCAGTTTTCTGTGTTTCATGTGTCTCCGATGTATTAACTATAAATTTATCAGTTGACATCATCATTTCATGTTTGCGATTAGAAAACTTCATCAAATGCATTAGTAGATTTTCAGGCAACTCATCTGATAGTTTCCCTTCCCTCAGAAGTTTCCAATTTCTTTCAACAGCCTTGTCATGATTTAGTTTCTTGTTTTCTGTAGATTTTTGCCACTTTGCTTTAATTATTTTCTATGAAACACATAATATTTAAATTAATATATGGTACAACTACCTACATATTATATACACTTACGGTAATTGTCTCCGGTAACGCTGGAAAACCTTCTGATAACCGGTGAATAGTCCACTCACTCGGATTGGTCTCGTGTAAATATCGTATTTGTTCCTTGTCACTCCACGTCAAGAAATTCACTTTGTTTTCTTTGAAATACTTCTGACGAACTATCCAGTACTTCGCCTTTTCTTTGGTGTACTTTACCTCTCTCTCATGCTCACGATGAACATCTCCTAATTTCATGAAATCACTTTCTAACTCCTCTACATCAATCTGTTCTAGATTTGCCTCATCTTTCTCCTCAAGTATTCTGATACGTTTGTCTATGCCAGGATTTGCTGTTTTTTTCCTGTACATTGCTTTCCTAGCATAAGAACGTATTACATTCTGTGAAACAGTTGTAGTTATTCGGAAAATATTATTTTGCATTTTCTTGTGGAAATTTTACAAATAACCTAAAACTGTATTTTTTAATTAATTATTTATTTTGCAAGAAACATACCAAAAAAGTAACTAAAATATCATAACGTACAAGTTAATTGTTTAAAATAATTTATTTTAAACTCCAACTGAATTGAACTGTCAAAAGTATTTGTGAGAAATTAGCTACAGTTGGCTGCAATAATGTCATACTTAAGAAAGTTCTACTGCTAGTGTAACTTTTGCGAATGATCTCGTTGGCTGCTGTTTTCATCACTTGGATTTACTGAATGTCATATAAGGAAAAATTACAAGTAATAGTTGTATGCTTCAGTCATTTATTTGAACAAAGATTTTGGTACAGTATTTATATTATAATCTAATGTTTAATGCAATCCATAATTCAGTCCATTATCGTGTCCGTAGGTACAGTTTATTTCTTCTGGTTTCGTGGGTTTACTTCAACTCTGTTGTTGAATCTGATGGTGATGTCTTGTACACGCATGTTCGGTGTCAGGAACTGAGCCAGAGTATCAACTCCTTGAGCAGCGACTCTGTCGAATGGGAATCCCATGGGTCTGCGGTCGGGATACAGCCTGTCCTTGATACCGCAGAATGAATAGGCGTCATTACAACGGCCCTCAATATTCTGTTCCACCTGTAACAACATAACTTATCTGTAGCAAACAACTTCACTGGCAAGTGTAATCACTGCGTCTGTTGTACATATTAGAAACATACCTTGTCATCTTCATAGTTGGAGATCATGACAAACAGTTGACATGGGTATCCTTCGGGAGTTCCACGAGGTACCAACATATGCTGCGGCCATCCACAACCGCAGAAGTTGAATTCAGCGAGGGCAGCATCTCCATCAGCTGGCCGCTGTGTGTCCAGATCACGGAACGTCCGCTCAAATGGAATGGTTACCGAAGAGTCGGTAGATCGGCGGACGATGTTATTCATTCCTTGACGTACTGTTTTACAAGTGCATTATATATGTAGTTTGTAATATATATTCTAGTGGCTGTCAAGTGTACATACATGTAACTGTGAATCTATCCAGCTCTACCATGAGCAGTCGTTGATCGCGAAGCAGCCAGGAGCGCCCTGACTCGTCATTCTTCGGTCCTAAGAATATTCTGCACGTGCCCATACGTTGGTTACCCTGGTTATTCACCTGGATGTTATATGTGAATGGGCGGTGGTTCAAGTGTGTGAACCTAGCGAACACAGAGCCGCGAGGTGTAAAGTCCATGCCACGTGATAGATCCACATCTGACTGCATCCAGAACGTGTTTAATTCATTCGTTTTTCCTCCTTCGACATTCAGTTTTATATCGGTCACTGACACTCCTTGGTAGTTCAACTGTATGTATTCAGATTAGTTGTTAATGAATAGTTATCAGTAGAATATGATATGATTCACTTACCTGTGGTCCTGTGTATGCAGGTAACGTTTGTTTGTGTTCCTGGAAGATGTCGTCAATAAATGCGTGCCAGCGGTAGAAGGCGGGGTCTCGCATTGCCGTTGCCGAGTCACCAATCACACCAAATGATTCCTACAGCATTAGAAGGACAGTTGTTTATAGCAATAATCTAATATTAATTACAAATATTGACAAGTATACCAAATGTCTGCCGTCAGGATCATGCACGAATGACATGAACACATGGCCCATGTTATGTAATTGTCCGTAGAAATTCGGGTTCGGTGATAATACACTGCTGGCTTCAATCATGTTTCCTAGCACGTCAATGCCTCCGAACTCAGTCAGTGGTATTTGTTGACCATTAGCCTGAATGTGGAATGCATGTATGTACATAACTATGCTTAGTGAAATAGTGGTGCTGTGTGTTTGTGTAACTCACGCCCATGACAGAAGTAGAGTGGATAGCGGAAAAGATACGGTCGCGCCAACGTTCCAAATCGTCAACGTCAATCTTCACTTGATCACTCTCACGGTTGATGTTGGCCATGGTTTGATTGGACACGCGAGCAGGCCATCCTCTGCTGGACACCAGACTGTCAAGTTTCGGGAAGTACGCCTCGGGGATGGGCTTGCGGAAATCAATCAGACGCTCTACTCGGGCCAACTTGTGACACAAGCGTTCAACATTATACCTGTACAACACGGATATACATATGTAATACATATACAATTGTAGTGGGTTGTGAAATCATATTACCTGGCAATGATTTGCTGATGCATATAGTAGAATAGTTCGCCACGTCTGTCCTTACGTACGATATTCTCAGGGCCGCTGTGCGGATACACGAGATGCCAATGCCAGTGATGTAAATTGACACCCAGATCTTCACGGAAGTAAGCCAGGCGATGTTCCGGTTCAGCATCAGACGCAGTGTAATCCCTTGGAATGACAATCGGCATCTAATCCAGAGTAGGCAACAAGAGATGAATAGATGTTATGTATCACAACACATGTATAGGTGTAATATAGTATAACATACCCGTGAACCATCTGGTACAATTTCAGCTTCCTCTCTGGCTTGTTGCAGAACTGTACCATCGACGAATTTATCTGGGAAACTTGTCATAAACGACGGTACATCCAGATCCCGTGTGTCCGGACGATGAAGTAGTGCCACCGACAGTGCATAATTGAACAGGTACGGATTCAGTCTGTCCCGAGAATATACCGCTACCGACTTTAAATCTTCCACATTTCGTACACCTGCACATCAACAGTATTTATTATTGTTATTGTGAAACGTATAGATGTTTGTACCGGTTTCTTACCAATGAATATCTCAATAAGACGGCCTGCGATACGGCGATGTTTGGGAATGAATAGTGAGAAGTTTTCAAATCTAGTCAGTTCGCTCACTTCAGTAATGTCAGGGATTGCAATATCGTTGACAGAGATCTGTCTCTGAGCTTCCGATCCGAATCTGTTGAACAGTTGTACTCCAATTGGTTTGAAACGAGATTCCTGAAATATTCAATCACGATATTATGGAGCAGCGTGTAATTCAGTATAAAATGTTCAACTTACAAGGAAATTCTCTGGAACTTGGAACGCTGCTCTGTCATCGCCCTTTGCAATGAACACCGGCTCCTTGGGCCGATCGAACAGCAACAGAAGATCCTTCTTGTTGGACATGTTAAGTCGATGTACACCAGACAAACACTCGGCAACGAGTACTGTCTCAACGGACAGAGCTTGTCTTTTATACAGCCAGGTCAGTTGGTGACCAATAACACTTGGCCAAGATAATTCTATTCCGGTATTATTTTAGGTACAAACAGGACATTGTGGTTTCACATGAGGTTTGGGTTTTACTAACTATCACACAATAATACACTAAGCAAACAGATGATTTCGGTTGTATACATTTGTTTCAGTGTATTATCAAATATTGTGCTATGGACTTAACAACAAAACAAACCAGCTATCTCTGATTAAGTTATATTTTACAGAAAATATCTCCTGTACAAGTAATATTTATTAACTTGAACTAACATATATATTATTTGTACAGAATAAACTGAAAGAGCATTGATAATTTACACAGTAATACTGCGGTAATAAACAATTATATTGTGCAAGTTCAATTACGTGCAGCTACTAATCAAACTATTATATGGATTCTACAAATCTATTCTGAATCTATGTAATATTTGTATTTTACTTCTTTTCAATTTAAATGACGAAAATATATACGATATCACATGAACATTGATATACACGGATCACCTACGTTACTTGATTATTCGTCTAGTAAATGTAGTTAAGAATCATTAAAACAAATTATCTCACATATTTCAAACAGTAAATAATACACAAATAAATAGGATATATTTTAATAAATATTCATTATTTATGAGAATATACTCGTATGTATAAATTTACAGAATATTGGAAAATATATAAATTAATAATTAACACGTTGACTGCCGTGTGTATACATCATAGTGGCTCTTATGCGCCGCGTGTAATTTATTATATACACATTCATATTCTTTTTGGCTGCATGTATATATGTATGTGGAGTTTACTTTACATATTTTTCAATAGGGATATCATTTGTTACAAATTTTTAATTCTATACCATGTATATATTTCACATACACTGAGGTTATTGATACCATATAAAATTGTTTCATGATAATTTAAATTGTATGTACCTATTGTACACGTGCCATCACAGACACTTTTACGAAAATTGGCTCGGCAATCAACGTGTTGAAATAGGATAGGAACATCTTTTCGTTAGTTAATCATTTATAAAAAGCGTAATTTCGTAATTTTATTATGAACAAATAGCATAACTTGTAAATAACATATTTATTTATTAGCTGAACTTGATAGTCTTCATCATAACATGATAGACACAATCGTACATTTAATTATAATTCTACATACTGTTATCTCATGCACACCATATCAAATAAAAAGACATAAATATTTTTAATGCAAATTTATTAAATGAAACATTGTACAATTGAGTATAGAACATATCATGCCATTGCCGAAATCTGTTTTAGAGAGTATTTGTCCATGATGATGCTACTACTTCTTGTTTTGTGGATTCCTGACCACTTGATCATTGAACCGAATGGAGATGTCCTGGACACGCATATTGGGTGTTAGGAATTGTGCCAGTGTATCAACATCCTGTGCGGCGACTCTGTCGAATGGGAAACCCATGGGCCTACGGTCCGGGTACAGACTGTCCTTGATACCACAGAACGAGTACGCATCGTTACATTGTCCCGTAATATTTTGATCAACCTGTACCAAAACATAATTGTCACTATATATACGAGTGCTCTTCAGGCCTAAGTCTAAACGTACCCTGTCATCTTCATAGTTGGAGATCATGACAAACAATTGACACTGGTATCCCTCGGGAGCACCACGTGGTACCAACATATGCTGTGGCCATCCACAACCGCAGAAGTTGAACTGTTGCATTCCAGCATCGTCTGTGGGACGGTTAGTGTCCAAGTCACGGAACGTACGCTCAAATGGAATAGTGATGGAGGACTCGGTGGACCGACGTGTGATTGTATTCATACCCTGTCGTACTACACACACAAACATAGATACATACAGTAATATATGTATAGTATTATGTAATATATGACTCGAATCACGTACATGATACAGGGAATCGATCCAGCTCTACCATGAGCAGTCGTTGATCACGAAGCAACCAGGAGCGTCCTGACTCGTCATTCTTCGGTCCTAAGAATATCCTGCACGTGCCCATACGTTGGTTACCCTGGTTATTCACCTGGATGTTGTATGTGAATGGTCGGTGGTTCAAGTGTGTGAACCTAGCGAACACAGATCCGCGTGGAGAAAAGTCCATGCCACGTGATAGATTGACATCTGACTGCATCCAGAAGGTGTTAAGTTCGTTGGTTTTGCCACCGTCAACATTCACTTGCACTCCGGTCACAGTAACGCCTTGGTAGTTGAGCTAAAGTTGGCAAATAGTTGTGTGTGTGTAAAGCTTATGTAGAGATATGTATATCTGCAGAAAACTTACCTGGGGTAGTGTGTATGCCGGTAACGTCTGTTTGTGTTCCTGGAAGATATCATCTACAAATGCATGCCAACGGTAGAATGCTGGATCTCTCATAGCTGTGGCGGGATCGCCAATCACTCCAAATTGTTCCTGAACACAATAACATTTTATGCATGCGTAGCTTAGGCGTTATGTTCAATATTCGCATCAACTTACCAAATGTCTACCATCCGGATCATGAATTAGACCAATGAACACATGGCCCATGTTGTGTAGTTGTCCGTAAAAGTTAATATTCGGTGAAAGAGTGGGTGCTGCTTCAATCATATTGCCCAGTACATCGATACCTCCAAATTCCGTCAGTGGAATTTGTTGGCCATTATTCTGTTACAAGTTAAACAATGCATTGAGTATTTTGACTGGTTGATATTTGTGTAAATGTACGTACGTCCATAACTGAAGCGGAATGTATGGCGTCGTACACTCTTTGACGCCATCGTTCCATGTCGTCAATGTCCAGTGACAGTTGGTCGGCTTCTCGGCGCAGGTTCTGCATCTTCTGGTTGGCTACACGTGCCGGCCATCCTCGGCTGGACACTAAACTGTCTAGTTTCGGGAAGTAAGCTTCACTAATTGGTTCACGGAAGTTTATTAGACGTTCGACACGAGCTAATTTGTTACACAGACGTTCCATATTGTATCTGAAAACATTGATTTGTTCTTAACACATCCTTGTGCTGCTGGTTAACAGATATAATTGTATAGTACCTAGCCATAATCTGCTGGTGCATATAGTAGAACAGTTCACCACGTCTGTCCTTGCGTACGACGGCATCGTTGCCGCTGAACGGGTACACCAAGTGCCAGTGCCAGTGGTGCAAGTTGATACCCAGATCCTCACGGAAGTACGCCAGGCGATGCTCTGGTTCTGCATCCGACGCTGTATAGTCTCGCGGAATAACAATCGGCATCTAGACAGATATAATAATAAAACCACGAACACATAAAGGGTTTGTTGTAATTTTCACTTGCCCTAGATCCTTCCGGAACAATTTCCAATTCCTCACGTGATTGTTGCAGTACTTTGCCATCGACAAACTTGTCAGGGAAACTTGTAACGAAAGAGGGAAGATCTAGATCATTTGTGTCTGGTCGATGTAACAAGGTAACTGATAGTGCATAGTTAAACAAATACGGATTGACACGGTCACGGGCATACACAGCGACAGACTTCAAATCATCAACAGTTCGTACACCTACATATAACAAACATTAGATTATACCTACTTATATACGTACATGCATGTATTCAATAGATTGATTTACCCATGAATATGTCAATTAGTCGGCCAGCGACAGTACGATGTTTCGGGATAAACAGAGAGAAATTCTCATATCGAGTTAATTGCAGCACGTCGCTTATATCGGGCACGGCGATGTTGTTAACTGATATTTGCTTCTTTGCCTTCTCGCCGAATCTGCTGACAAGTTGCGTTCCTATTGGCTTGAATCGACTCTCCAAATAATTCTCCGGCACCATGAAGACCGCCTCTTCATCCCCTTTGGCAATGAAGACGGGCTCTTTCGGCCGGTCGAAGAGCAGCAGGAGATCTTTCTTGTTAGACATGTTTGCTTGACGTTTTCTAACTAACTATACAAAACTAGAAATGAATATATGTATTTATTTATTTATTGAAGTAATGTACAGTACAGTACAGCTCACTACAACTCGAATGTCGTATATTCAGAAATGTGTATCTTTTATACTAAATTTTGGAACTGCTTGCCCAATAGGGGTATTCACTAATTATCTATACTCATATCTCAGATTTTTTTGGGACAAACAGGAAATTTCGGTTAAATATTTTGGTAAAAGTTGGACGGAAAAGTACTGTAGTGTTTTTATATTTTGTAAATATAAATTCAATTGTTACTTCCGAAAATGTGACGGGCATATATTCTCTCTCTAGTGGTTATTAAATATTATACAGAGATCGTTTAAAATCATATTGTCAATCTAAATGACCACGAATAAAGTGGTTTGTTTTATTCAACATACCGCATAATGCGCCACCAAATAATCATGTATGTGTGTATGACACGTAAATGTTTTGTTGTCAGGGGGAGGCTAATGTGTGATTACTATCCTGCCCAGGGCAATTTATTATTGCTATTAAATTATTCATAGTGTAGCGAGTAAACTTTATATATCATTGATTATGTTTCTGTTTATATCGGTAATCACCTGGGCAACAATATAAGTAGGTAAACACCGCGGGTAAAGTGGTTCGATTTCTAGCGTTTCATTCGCAATAAACACTATCTATCACAGACACGTACACTTAGTGCACAGACGTACCGCTGGTAATGATAGCCCGGGCGATACTTGCACTTCTGCTAATATTCATTTTCACCAGCCTCCTACACCATGGCTCGGCACAAACCACACAGAATATTAAAATGTGTAAGTACACTGCCAGGGAAATAGAATCATCTATATAGCTACTACTAGTATATGTAGTTGAATCAATTGTAATATTGATTGTAGTGTACGTGAATGAGGAATCGAATGCTGTTGCGGACAAGGCTGTGGACGTAGCGATGACATACATCACGAAAAATCCAAAACTTGGTGTACAAGTGGACATTCAGAAAGTAATTGGCAATCGTACGGATGCGAAGGGACTCTTGGAATCATGTAAGCCAAGCATCTTATCACGACAATACACATCACACAGAATTCATATACATACGAGTATATACATATAATATAAATGATAATATGACGTGATGGCATGAAATATAATTTGTTTACATATGTATAGTAATCAATATTTGTATTTGCATGTCTTCTAGCAAACAGAAACTAAAATTGATTTCATATGTAATTTGTTCTGTGTAAGTATAATGGGCCAATCCGTCACGTCACGCCTACTTAATGAAGTTTCGATATTGTTTTGAAATCATATATAAGTTTGATATAATGATGGTTTTTAGTATGCAAAACATATATCGCGATGCTGGAGGCTAAGGAGCCGCCGCATGTGGTACTGGATGCTACAATGACAGGCCTCGCTTCGGAGACGGTTAAATCGTTCACTTCCGCTTTGGCCTTACCAACTATCAGTGCTTCATTCGGCCAAGAGGGAGACTTGCGCCAGTGGCGAAACATCAATGAAGATGAACAAAAGTATCTCATACAGATCATGCCTCCAGCTGATTTGATTCCTGAAATCGTACGCTCTATAGTGCTGCAACAGAACATCTCCAATGCTGCTATACTATTCGACAATACATTCGGTAATTTCTCTTCACTAATCACTAACTATTATGATATGCCGCGGTTACTCGCGTATAACCGCAATATCTTGTTGTGTGTAGATAAAAATTTGACACACATGGCTAACCATAAACGTTACATACATTTGAGATAATGCCTCCGCCAGTTGTATTGAAAATAATATTGAAATTTTATGATTCTAGTGATGGATCACAAATTTAAATCTCTGTTGCAAAATGTCGCCACGAGACATGTAATAACTCCTGTAGACGATATAGATATAAAACAACAGTTACAGAAGCTCAGACAGCTGGACATTGTTAATTTCTTCGTATTGGGCAGCATCGGCACGATTAAGAACGTGCTGGACAGTGCGAATGCTATCGAGTACTTTGGCAGGAAGTATGCGTGGCATGCGATCACACAGAACAAGGGTGATCTGAAGTGTAACTGTAAGAACGCCACCATTATGTACGCACGGCCCATGTTGGACTCGAGGAGTCAGGATCGACTCGGACTTATCCGTACCTCGTACCAGCTCAATGCAGAACCAGAAATTGCCGCTGCATTCTACTTTGATCTAGCGCTATACACCGCACTTGCCGTCAAGTAAGAACAATTACCTACTTGGAACCTCCTAGAACTGAATGATACGAATAGTTTCTTTCTGTAATTGCAGAGATATGATCGCAGAAGGTGCCTGGCCTAAAGAAATGTCCTATATAACGTGTGACGATTATGATGGTAAAAATACACCGCCAAGGGACGGTATGGACTTGAGAAAGTATTTTAGCAAGGTAGCACATATACACATGATGGTAATGTTGGAATTGGTTGACAATTGTTATTCATTTATAGCCATTTACCGAAACACCTTCGTACGGACCGATATCTGTTACTAAGAACGGTGACAGTGCTATGCAATTTAACATGCAACTATATGCGGTGGGTGTGCGTGATGGACAATCGGATAAATCACTGAATCTCGGTACATGGAAAGCTGGATTCGATAATAATCTCACACTGTTCGATCCGAAAATTATGAAGAATTTCACCGCCGACAAAGTGTACCGCGTAGTGACAGTTGAGGTAAGCCAGCGCCAATTTCACTTGTACGAATAAATTAGCCATATTGTTTTAATTGATTCTTCAGCAAAAACCGTTCATATTTAAAGACGAGACAGCACCAAAGGGCTTCAGAGGATACTGTATCGATCTGATAGATGAAATAGCGAAAATGTTAAACTTTGACTACGAGATCCGTCTGGCCGCGGATAAAACGTTTGGTAATATGAACGACAACGGTGACTGGAATGGAGTAGTGCGCGAGTTGATCGATAAAAAAGCGGATATCGGTCTGGGATCCATGTCTGTGATGGCGGAACGGGAAAATGTCATTGATTTCACTGTGCCGTACTATGATCTAGTAGGAATCACTATTCTCATGAAGCAGCCCACTACGCCTACATCATTGTTTAAATTTCTAACTGTACTGGAGAATGATGTATGGCTGTGTATACTGGCAGCTTACTTCTTTACAAGGTAAATGAACAATGAATGGATTGTACCTAATGTAAATGAACAATGAACTGCTTGTACCGCCTGTTATTATACATGTCTGCATACAGATGTGTTGTGTGGGTTGCACCAGTGCTAGGCGTAATTTCTTTAAATACTTGTGCTATATTTGCTATAGTTTCCTGATGTGGGTATTTGACCGATGGAGTCCGTACAGTTATCAGAACAATAGAGAAAAGTACAAGGACGATGAGGAGAAGCGTGAATTCAATCTGAAGGAATGTCTGTGGTTCTGTATGACCTCGCTAACACCCCAGGGTGGCGGCGAAGCACCGAAGAACTTGTCTGGTCGTCTAGTAGCTGCCACATGGTGGTTGTTTGGGTTCATTATCATTGCCTCGTACACGGCTAACTTGGCTGCCTTCCTCACCGTGTCGCGACTTGACACGCCCGTAGAATCACTGGACGATCTGTCCAAACAGTACAAAATTTCCTACGCACCCATCAACGGCTCAGCGGCCATGACATATTTCCAGCGAATGGCCGATATTGAGCAAAAGTTCTACGAGTATGTTCATGTATATGATGCAGTATTCTGTTTTGTGTATGTATGTGTTGTATGATGCAGGATATGGAAGGACATGAGTTTGAATGACAGTCTGTCGGACGTGGAGCGCGCTAAGCTGGCTGTATGGGACTATCCGGTCAGTGATAAGTACACCAAGATGTGGCAAGCAATGAAAGAGACTGGCCTGCCACCCGACGAGGAGGCTGCACTGAAACTAGTGCGCGCATCCAAGTCGTCCAGTGAAGGATTTGCCTATCTGGGCGACGCTACCGACATCAAGTATCTACAGTTGACTAACTGCGACCTGCAGATGGTTGGTGAGGAGTTCTCCAGGAAACCATACGCAGTCGGTGTACAACAAGGTTCTCCCTTGAAGGATCAGTTTAACAATGCGTAATTATACATTACACTATTGTCTAATGGTATGTCAAGTTACATATAAATGTATTCTAGTATACTTCAACTACTGAATAAACGACAACTGGAGAGGTTAAAAGAGAAATGGTGGACGGGCAACCCGGAGGCTAAGACATGTGTGAAACAAGAGGATCAGTCGGATGGTATTAGTATCCAGAACATTGGTGGTGTGTTCATTGTGATATTTGTCGGTATCGGCCTCGCTTGCATCACACTGGCCTTCGAATACTGGTGGTACAAGTATCACAAGACATCTCGCATAGTTGATGTGAAGCCGGCCGATGAGAAAGTCCATAAGATACGTTCACTCAAAGAAACAGTCGATCCACAAGACTATCGGCCCCGGCAGATGTACCCCAGTACATTCAGAGCCCGATTCTAAATCTTTCTACTTATTAGCACAAATGTACATTGTTTTTAGGAATCCGTCTTGAAACAATTAGCCTTGAGCTGGTATGGCAATACTCTATAATAAGTATATTTCAGTGCACATTGGAGATATTTATATATTTTGTTAACATGGCACACAAAGATTGCAAGAGAAATGTGATGGATTGTTGGTTTGTTGAAGAACAATGGACCAGATAATATATGATAGTACTGTGTGAAGATGATGGTAATTATATAATTATTGTTACGGTGTTATACGTACAACTGCGTGTTATTGACAAATAAATTTGCAATTCAATGTTGCTGAATAGATCTTTCCAATAATGAGAACCAGACTAATTAACCGCATCCCATTCTACGCACATACACCAGTTACTAGATAAAATAATAGTTTTATTTTTATTACATACAAATATAATTACAAAATACAAAACAAAAGTTTTTAGTAACCAAGTGATTCGCGTAGTGAAACAATACATTAATGTAGCTATATAGTGTGCGTACATTTCACATGTCGGCCATGTTTATTGTCTCTAGCATAGTAGTAATAATATATAGTATATCCGTATATTATGAAACATACACTGGCACATCGAGATGCATTCAATAAATAAATAAACAAACGAAACATCACACTTGAACATTGTATAGAAGCAACTTACCACACCTGACAAGCACATTGCAGCAATAATACTTGTGTATGTATCTAAGTATGTACGTATGTAATCTGTCATTACAACATTTGTATAAACAATCACTTTTAACCCACACTGTAACATGAACTACATTACAGGGGAAAAAGCGTGACTGCTTCACTACACACACCGCCGCCGCGCACACACATCACAATTCAACAGTCTGAGACATGTCCAGCGACATTGGTTTCTTCATTCCTGCTTTAGCATTCAGCTCCAGCTCTAACGTCAGACTCTCCACTTCCGCTTCCAGCGCCCGTGTCCGACGGAACATCTGCACGTAGTTGAGTTGTAACTGTCTCTGGTAGCGTAGCACTTTCTCCTTCTCCTGTGCCCAGGTCACGCGCTCCTGGTCAAAGTCCTTCCTCCGCAGTACCATCTCCTCCTGCAGTCGCTCCATCTCGGCACAGTGGTGCGCGGACAGTCGTGGCTCCGGCAGCTCCCCGTTAAGTCTCTGGATCTCGATGTCTTCAGCTGTCTCCGCAGCGGGCAGTACATCGTCCGTGTACTCCAAGTGTTTGAGTGACCGCAGAGATCTGCCTGCCTCCACGCCCTCATACTCACTCATAGCCACCTCTGACAGTTCCTCACGCAATTCCCGTACTTCCGCCTTGAGTCGTTCTGTCTCGGCAGCGTCCTGTTCCTGTCTGTGATTGGCCGCCGCCGTCGACTCACGTAACTGTATATTCAGACTTTTCACTTCGGCCCGTAATCTCTCTATTTCAGCATCCCGGTCCTTGGCTTCCTGCCGCAGACTCTGTACCTCCTTTTCACGGCGTTCCAGATTCTCCTTGACGTCACGGAATTCACCTCGTAGTTGCAACAATTCATGGCCCTTTGTTGTATGTTCACTCTGTAATTACACATATATATTATAACGGTATAATAATGGCAGATATGTGTATATGTAAGTAATAATAATGTAATTCCTTATGGATGTTATACATTACCTGTGAATCCTTCAGTTGTGTTTTCAGCAAGGATATCTCGCCAGTTTTCTGACACAAGCTCCATTCCGTCTCCTCGAGTCGTGTTCGTAGTGCATCCACTTCCTCGCGCAGCTGGTCCACCTGTGTGGAGGCGCGCTGTGCCTCCGCGCACAGACGCTTCTTGTCCTGCTGTAATTGATACGTCTGCATCATCAACATCTGCTCGAGTTTCAGGGCTTTCTGTGCACTGGCCCGTAACCGATTCTCATGGACACTCTTCATGCGACGCAACTCACGTTCCCACACGCGTTCCTTCTCCTGATACACACGAAATATCACCTGCTCGTTATGCTCCATGGTCTGGCGCAGATATGCCAGCTCCGAGTCGCGATCTCGTAACGCCGCCTCCAGCTCGGACACTCCCGAGTCGGATGGCGAGGGCGTCAGGTCCAACAGACTTCCGCCCCCGGTGCCAGACAAGCAATACGATGACGACTTGTTACTGTAACACACATGCACACACGCTACACATACATGGAGAGCATATGATTACTGTGTCAGAGTAAGTTCACTAACCAACCAACAGGTTTATATATAGATGCATTCATTGTCATTTGTACTAAGTTTTATAACTATTTGGTAGTATGTCAACAGTACACTTTCGTAACATACATATCTGTGTTTTTATCTACATTTTGCGGTCAAAATTAATGACGGATAAAACCAATAAAATGTGAAAATAAATTCAAACATGTTCTATACTACATATATCATCATGATGTCTGTGTGTTTGTTTACATGTATGTATAAACTCACGTGTTACTGTCCACTGTGGAACTCGGTGATTTGCGTACACTCTCCATGCTGTCATAGTTGATTAGTTTGTGCGGTAGCGATGTTAGCGAGGCCATCGCCAGCGGCGGGGACGAGGAGGCCGAGGACAAGAGTTTCCGATCCAGCGAGTAGTTAGAATTCGTACTGTGGTGATGGTGGTGGTGATGATGGTGCAGTCTCAGATCACTGCTACCTAGCCAGCATGTACACACGGGCGCTCGTCGTTAATAAACACAACTAACTGCTGCCGTATCATTAGATGTGCTCACTTACTTCCATAATGCACTAGGTGCGATCCGGGACGGGTCAGGATAGGTGTGGACCCGTATCTCTCGCCAGCGACCCCAAACCTAGCTGCAGGAGTCATACCCACCGGCTTAAACGCAATGGGCCGGATAACAATCTTACCCTGAAATTCAATGCGAAATTATTTAATTTTATATGATTGCACGGCAACCCACAATACACGCGTGTAGTACTGGTTGCATATGCTATGGGGGTTTATTAAGATCAATATCATTCAATGAAAAAGTTATCAAACTACATATAAGTATAAATGTATGTATAATTACTTACGAATATGGTTTCAATGGAGTTTTACTTAAATTGTTAATAATATTTAGTATGCATTTAATGAAATAATATATTTTATTATAGTTACGGGTTAAATTCGCATCATAAAAAATGCATTATAAGAATACTAGTAATTTTATTTGATTCACGCATGGTTTATGTAAAAATGCAATGTACATTGACCCAACAACAACGGCGAATGTTCAAGTTAAAAAATAACTTTTACTGCTACATGAGGTCAGTAATACATTAAAGCAATTCGTTTGAATCTCATTAAAAGGAATGGGATCTGTTAACAGTTTACTGTTGTGCCGAACCAAACAAATGTGGCCACAAAAACAACAAAACAACTGTTGAGAAACAGAAAAAATCCAACGCAAATAACAGGGCCCGTAAGTAATTAAGGTGACTCAATTTGAATGTGAGCGCTTCTTCAAAGGATCTGGTTCTCTCTCTCTCGCTCTCACTCTGTTATCCGAAACAACTTGACTCTGTGTGTGTGTGTGTGTGTGTGAATGAGTCTGTGCGACTTTTAACCAAAGGGGCCGAAATTCCACAAATATGACCTGCAACCTGAAGCTATACAATACCAACACAACACAATACATTCACAGAACATTACATGTATGTATTTGCAATAACAATGCTGTACTACACAGTATAGTGCTAGTGTAGCTGGTACGTGTATATACACGTGTAGTTGTATATAAGCGAAATGTAAATGAGGTGGAAATGAGCGAGCGTCGGACGAGTGTGCGACAGGTACCGCTACGTGTAATGGAACACATATGCCCTTCAGGCTCGGTGTCGAACGATAAACGAGGTGCAAGCTCTACCGAACAAGCACCATTTAATAATCCATTTACCGAAATTAGATTTCACAAACACTCACAACAGCTACAGGTACGATGTGAAATACTTACGTATGTATATACCAGTGATATATTCAATTATATGCGCGCACACACACACACACTACACATACTACAATGTAGTGTGTAGTGTAGATGAAAATGAAATCAGTAGTAGGCGTAATGTATGCGCATAAACACTAGATACACTCCCCTCGGCTATTATAAATAGGTTATTGTTGCGCCCCTGCCCTCAGATTACAGGCTTACACACACTTGACTAGCAAATGACAGGGACAGACAGACAACCGGAGCAAGCGAGACTAAACCGTTCATTATACGTTATTAAATTCGGCCCGGCCATCACTCGGTATGAGTTATGACACTCGTGTCACACAAACTAATCTATACAACAAATACTTCACGGATGTATTTCAATGATATCATCTACATAAATAGAAGAATCTCCAAAAATAAATCATATAGCGATTATAGGTAATTAATTAACTTAATTACACCAATATCTGTCGGACATTTTCCGCGAAAAACGTTCGGCATGTCCATGTGAATGATGAATTAATGTCGTTATCTGCAGCACTGTGTGTGCTGTGTGTGTGCTGTGTGTGTGATTATGGATGAATGTATATACTTATATATTTAATATAAGGACGAGGAGGAGGAGGAGGAGGTGGTATGGTATGGCGCGATATTGTAACGCAGCCCGGCTCACAACTGCTGTACAGGCTCATTAATAATACGTCCCGTAGAGTGCGGCCTGTCTTGGATTACCTGTACCGTAACATTATTAATCGAGTTCCACGCACCGAGCTCATTACTTCAGGCATTCATATTCCCTGATATTGACCGTGAATTATATTGTTTTGGGACGAATGTCACGCTGGTGAACGTTTAATTTGACCTACTTTCCAAATATCCAAACACTCTACAATACTTACTCATCCATCATATATCTCTCTTCACTTGTCGATACATACATAGTGTAACTCTATACACAAACACTGACGGTACATAGATAATAATCAACTAATGTTTAATTATAATATAGCTCAGACTCGGGAGGTAATGTTGTACGTCAGAATAATCACAGCAATACACTGGCCGCTTGAAGGGAAGAAACAGTAAAATTATCTTTCAGCCAAGCAATAGAAACAGGTCACGATGCAGCCAGCTACTTGTGCATATAATAAGCCATTACTTGCACACAGCGGGAGTAACAACTATAATACCAGAGATTGAAAACAGAGAACGTTAGTAGCTTACAGGTGCAAACATTGTATCATACATACATATGTGAATATCTACTAGATACTGTAGCTGAACTACGATACAGGAGTACGACCCACTTACACACACACACACACACATAACTTGACAGTTGTCATGTTTCATATTTAGATATTCCTAATAAACAAATGGCCGCGCTGTGGAAACACTATTACATGCACCGTTACCATTATTGTGGTCTAACTAATGGCTCCGCCTGTAGCTCACTCATAGCTTATCTACCATTTCAGATTGATGTACATTTTTAATGGCCCATTTGTATAATGCCGAGACAAATTTGCCTTAATATTAATCTCTCTCTCTCTCTCTCTCTCTCTCTCTCTCTCTCTCTCTCTCTGTAATATGTAATATGAATGCGAATAACATTAGTGACTGGTGTGTGAGGCTATATTTTACCAGATTAAAAGATTACCTAATTGATTTATATATGCCTTCTGTATGTCTAGAACACGTGGGTGGTGAATATACAAAATATTAATGATTACATGGTATCGAATAATAAAGTCATTTAATATGAAACCACGAAACTAACCAACATTCTATCTACAGCCATGGAACTTTTGTTTGTCAATCACAGGAATCAGTTAGGATATCATACATGCAGTAGGTGAGTATGAGAGAAATATTAAAGTTTGTTTATTGTTTCAGGGTATGGATATTCATATATGACCTGGTGGTCATTATTTCGTAACTGCCAAGTGTGAAATTCAAATGTAATTCCATCACAATACACAGACAGATAGATAGCTGTGTAGATGTACATATAAAGTACTATTGCTAGACGTGCATAAGTGATGTATAGATATATATATGTCTATGCATAGGATGTGATTATTGTTCACGGATGTTATTGAGTCAATCACTACAGCGACGAAAGGTCAGTACTGTGATAGTATCAAGAAGAGAGCAGCTCTACTAACAATATGTACATTATACATACATACATACATACACGTTATATGCTAAGAGTGTGTGTGTGCGAGAGAGAGAGACAGTACTATAGGTTTCTCACGGTCAGCCACACAAAGTACGTACAATACTCGAGCATTCAAGTCTCTCCTCTAGACATACTAGCACGTGTACACTATTATCTACTAACTCTATATATATATATTCCTTGCTAAACTATTCATAATTATCGTCAAAATATACCGAGTTTCAAGTGAATCACACAACACAACACAACAACATGCCGTTATGTGACTCATTATTTATAAATATTCCTCATATTCTATATGAATGATGATCAACTAATAAAGTTAACTAAACATAGCGTAGCGTGATCATCAAATTACCTACACACCGCCCTCTGTGAGAACATCCCACCCTCCCCGGACAGTTCTATAGATCTTCTCGTATATTGCAAATAATAACGTAACAAAGCTGTGCTATTTAACATTGAGTACTGTCGATTATTAGTTGTGTATTGTAACTTTTCTAAAACGACACACATCCACTTGCAACATATACATATTATGGTGAGATCTGTAAGTGTTACTAATAGATTGATTATTATTGTTTGTCCTAGCTGTAGCTAGAGGCTAGCGGACATCCAGTAGCAGTAGAGTTTTAATAAGACATAAACACACGATATGTGTGTATGTTTCTAAGAAATATAATTTATTTGTTAATTTTAGTTAAACACGCCACAGATAACCCGGTGTGTATAATGTTAATTCCAGGAATTATTTAATAGTTCTCTTAACAAAGTTAAATGAACAGTGAATTTGTTGTTTTTATGTCGAACTTGCTAATAATTACATGACACAAATTACTTTGCGGTATCTACCAAAAAAACACACAGCACCAGGTGTAAACGTACATGTATATTTAATTACATTCGTATTATATATATTTTTACTAATAGATTACTGTAATGATTGTTAGTTTGTTCAAGATATTTATATTGCATCGTGTACATATTGTATTTAGTACGCAGAGTATACAACACAAATGCAAATCAGAATGACTGACGATTTACAAAACAAAAATAAACATACATGCATGCAGAAAAAGCGGCCGAGAAATCCTAGCAACAGCGTCTGATAATCTGTTTCAATAAAAACAACGTTTAACTACCCAGCCAGACTTTTTGTTCTTCATAGTTATACATTTGTGAACGAACAGAAAACAACCAACACAACGGACAGTGAAACATCAGAACAACGATATATACGATATGACTCTATGTATCTGTCTGTCTGTAGCCAGCCAGCATACATAGATAGTTCCAATATCTACTGTACAGTGCAATTATTATACACTCTACTCTCTAACTAATATGCGCAGACTGATGGTAACAAATAAACAGTGACGGAGATAGAGAGAGAGATAGAGTATCGCCAGTAGCAAACAAAGAACCATCGTTCTGTGATAAATGGTGGGACGGTGTGCCGGAGAGGCTATCTCACTGTTTAAACATTCCAGATCGCGGACAAGATAAAACAGCCCCTTTGAATTCACTTGCCAGCCCTGTCGGCCAGACACAGTCAGACCTTTGACGACTCTCGATTCTGCATTGAAAGAGCAGCCGACTGACAGGGAAACGGTGTCTTTTCACAAATACCGATCACTGATTTCTGTTTAACCAAACGGAACAGAAATACATCAGTAGAGTTATTCAATATTGTTAATAGGAAATGATCTCGCGTTAATATGTGCACAAGTAGAGTAATTTACATGAACAATATATATGTATGTATATATTTATGTCTGTAATACCAGTAGGTTGTATATACATATTATACGATATTAATTCAATGTATAACTAATGACCGTGAAATGAACTACAGCCAGATTTATAAAAACCGATTAACTGTAAGTACGCGATTAGTAAGTGTTGAACGGCTTTATTAAAAGTGGTAATCTCTAATAAAACAAGTACTAAATATTAATAGACCCGGTCAAACGGTGTAGGGACAGGTGTATGGCAGGCAACCAGTCATACACGCATGTATAGCACGGTACATACATTCGTGTTCTGAACCTGTATCATTATTATATTTTTTTCTTATGCCGATACAAATGAGCACCACACATTGTGACTATAAAAAACCTTTATGGAAATAAAATTACTACAATTAAGTAAAAATAACACAACACATTACCCAGTACATGATAATTCACCGACTTCCTGATACAAATTAGCCAAGGCGTATTTCCTAAAGTTGATTATAATTGGTTAAATTATTGTAATTATACGTATGTATGACAGAGATGTAAGTTTTACTTGATCTATGTACAGAATATAATTGAATACTTGTAAGTTTTACTGCTGTCATTAATGTTGTTAAGAAATTAATTAAATATCGCTACAGGCAACGTCCGCATAATAACACTTGCATCATTTTTAATTACAAATAAAACTATCTCAAGCGTTCATGAAGATTTAGTCATAAAGAATTTTTGCGTACACTGTAAAATATATTTATCGGATCATAAAAGAATATTGTTTGTAATAAAAATGATTGTACGTTGTATTAAAATGGAAACTGCAACATGTACTAGTAGTTGAGTTCAAATATTCATTTCAATATATACTTTGCTGCAAGTACATACATATATATAATACCTGGGTGTGTGTGTGTGTGTGAGGGCGCCGTGTTGTTCTTCACACATGTAAATGTTTGTGGCTGGCATGTGTGTGTGTAGTCACCCGGTCATAAGCGTAAATCAATGCTATAAGCAATGACACTTGGTACGTAGTGTTCTGAAGATTTTGTTAAACATTCACTGCGCGTCTCTTTATGGCGTAACTAATGCCGAACAGGCGCTGCACTAAACTACACATTAAACTTTTATTGTCCGCTAGTATAACGAGCACGCCTTGTCACTTGAACAGGGAGGTTTGTACTTATATATATAAACTAAACTATTAACCTGCTTTCCTACATGGGAACCTATCTACAGTCGGTGGAATTCTTAGTTTTATACCGAATGTGATTTAATGTCCTGTTGTTCTTCTATTCATATTATTGAACCGAATTTTAACTGCCGATCACATCGTTTCAATGTACCGTTACTTTGAAAGTACACGCTACATATAGGTATAAACTGTATTCTTTGATAATATTCATTGTAATGTATGATATTTCGTGTGTACATACACAGTATTTATAGATGTGTGCTGACAGATTGTTGAAGGTACCGCACAGATTGCATTTCGGACAAGCAATAGAGCATGATGGCGAATACCTACTACTTTCCAGATCGGAAAGATTTATATAATAAAAAGAAACCAGCACAGTCAGGTCACGTAAAAATAAGTGAAATTGTACAGCTGTACGGGATCACTCTTTTTCTACTAAATGATTTCAATCAAAACGTTTAATACCATATTTATTTATCGCAACGAGAGTGTCAGTCAAATATACACCAGTGTACATATGTACAATGGATTCACATACGGTTCAATGTCAGTTGTAAAATATTCGTTTTATAGCAAGTATCAAATCTGTCAAGACTACCAGACACTTTATTAATAATTACTTACATGTTGTTAATTATATCTAAAGAAGTGAACATATTTGTTATACATGACAGCAAAGTGTTAATTTGCAAAAAACTCACTCGGTTTAATTTACTAATGTAACTGTATATCAGTCATTATTTCATTGCTAATTAATGTTCGTACAAAATATTATCACTTGTTTCAGTATATTAGTTGATATCTTGTAGTATAATATTCTGCACATGTGTTTCAGAGTGTAAAACAAGATATAATATTAATTGTGCTCGCATTGTAAATGTTGTACTGCACGGTTATGTGTGTGTGTGTTTATAATCTATAATTACAGAACTGTGCCTCCACCGTAAACATGCCGGCATGGTATTATCGTGTTATGTCTACGTACCAAGGGGAATTGATTGTACTTTATATAAATATACAAGGTGGTGAGTGAGTGAGTGAGATACTAGATAGATAACTGACCTTCTCCAGTACACCGCTGTAGGGCTGTATCTTGGGCGGGGCGACCCTCGGTGCTGGTATGTCCGTGTTGTCATCACTCCTGGAGACGTCTGCCTCACAGGCTGACGGAGACATCACCAGGTCGCACGACGAGTCGTCCGAGAACAATGTTTCATTACCGCTATCCACTGTGGCCGCCATACTAGCATCACTCAGTGTCTAAGACATCTGCAACAATATCAATTATCAGTCATCATCATACACACACACAGCTCTCAACAACAACAGCAACAACAACAATGAATTAAAGCAAGAAGTCGTCTAGTGTAAAGTAATGAACAAAACATCGTAAATTCATAGGATTTACAACGTGCTGTTGTTAGACACACTGCTGATTACATTGTATCGATATGTGTGTGTGCGAACAGTGAATTTATCTAAATACCCTATTGTTAAACATATATACAGCGTGTCTCCTCGCAAGTCACTCGTCATCAAATGATGTTGCAGTGAAGTAAAGTGAATGTACAAAACAATATCACCAGTGTGTCATTCAATCAGCCACACACACATACAGCCAACTAATCAAGCAAACAAGTAGAACGAATTTTTACAAAACACTTTTTTCTCCACAATGTTCAAGTTTACATTCGCGCTGCAATGAAACGAATAGTAACAAAGGTTAATGTTTGCAAAATACTAAATAATAAAACGTAATTACATGGATATCAAGATTTCCCATTTAGATACACGTTAATTATATGCAGAACTCTGAACGCAGTCGCCATAAAACGTATATACGCACCGTGTACGCATATAAACGTACTAGTTACTACTAGTTACTAGTAGTAGTAGTAGTAGTAGTAAGTATGTAAATATTTAATTACATATATAGATGTATGTATGTACAAGTATCAGCGGTACAATGACAATATGAGCAGTGTTAGCACGAGATGACCCGTGTCACGGGCACGTTTGACCCCGCGACAATAACAGAGCTGGAAGAATACAACAATGCCAGCCGTGGTACACGGCTCCACTTCCTGGTGCTGTGTCAACAGCACGCTAAAATACAGACACGCCATGCCAGCACGTACACCATCATCTTTATTGATTGAACATTTCGGAAACAATAGCAGTAGCCATGTACCGCTGTACCGCTCATTCATGTCGGCTAACAGTGATTCTAGTGATTCAAGTAACCAACACTACCTACATCCATGTATCCTAGCTACTTTTATTTCACACCGGAAAATCCCACTTTGCAAAATGTATCTGCGTCACGCAATGCGATGCCTGCAGTTTTCTTATAAATCATCTTAATTACAGCAACAGACTGAAAAACAGGCGATACACATTAGTATCGTTTTGTTCACACGAATGTAAACCATGTGATTTCACACTCTACAAATTGAAATAGTTTTTAGGAAATCCGTAAGATATAGATACACAATGACAATAATCGTTGTGTATAGAGATACTGGAGTATCCGTTACGTTTTGTATATCTCTGTATTATTATCGTAAAAAATAGTTGGTTAGACGTCCGCTGGATATCAATAGAGAGCGCCCCCAGCCTCCAGCTCCACTGATCTACTATCTACAAAATCCGTGCGATTCTAATCGCAAATCGTGACTAGGACAGGAAGATCATTTTAGAGATAATTGCCACATGATGTGGGCAGCGCACTGGATTTTTACAACAAAACTCTGCTGCGTGACGGAAGTAACGTAATTCTTACACACACACACACACACATCGCACGCACGCACGCACACGTCGTGAAAGTAATATTTTTACATTCATGTTGGGATTTTATATAATATTTAGTAGATAGAATATTGTATGGCATGGTATTGTGGTGGCCTGCTGGTATAGTTAGAGTTGAACACAACATATACCCGGGTAATGTAATGTGTAGTCATTTTTATCGAATATAAATTGCGAGCACATTCGGAATGATAACCTTGTACACAGCCAGAGGAGTATAGAGTATAGAGGCCGTATATCAAAGTACAAGTGTATGTATGTATGTATGTATGTATGTACTATGGTTGTAACTGTGACTCGTCTTCAAGCCGCAGTAAATAATTATTATCTAGCCTCTAGAGAGTGAACGAGCAACAGAACAAATAAAAGCAATAAGCACCGCACCGATGTGCGTTCCGCAAATAGGGATTCGTCAATGTACAGATGCAATCGGAAAGCATAATTCTTTTACCGGTACGATTTGTGATGTGTTCGTCCGTATACATATACACACTGAGCACCGTGCTTATATCTAATCTTGATGTAAGCTTGTTTGTGTATCTCTCTCTCTCTGTGCAGCCGATGCAGAATTCCCACTCGACTCCACTCCAAGCCAAGGAACAAAGAGCTTCAGCACACTCACTCAAACCTACGTGCATTTCAATGAAAATTCATCTTTCTGTTACATCAAACATTGAATGTTACCCAAGTTGCAAGATAAGTAACACTGTATGTTCAAAACCAGCTCAAGCCGAATTTGGCATCCTGGATGTTTTTACGATCGTGATATATGACAATTATATCTGTGTTAAAATATGCCGAAACGAAACACTGTTTAAATGAGTGAATGCAAGCATGGTGAGTAGGTTGAGTCATAATAATTCGTAATGTAATTAACACAATGTTGTATGTAACACACGTTTGTATAATATGTCAAAAAGATGATGATCTTTCTAGATGAAGATAATGATATTTTCATATTATCTCTATTGCATCAATGTATATACCATGGTTCTTGTTTCCGTTGTAAAACACTGGCGAAGCACTTTCTCAGAATTGTTTTTGCTTCTAGTTAAATGTAATGATGACATGTTTGCATAATTCTAGTTTCATTTGCAAATTGTTACGTGCGAACCAATGTACACAACAACATTATATCGTATCGCTGGTCTGCTCTATCAAACTGTGTATTTATCTTAACAGAACACATCCTCCACTAACGACTCCGTGATTCATTGTCTATATCCGTATATATTCAGTTACTCATTATTCTATTCACATTTATCATTCACCATCAAGTTAACACACATGTACGACTATAGTTAATTACCTACGCTCATATATGTATATAGTATATTGTCTGATTACAGCCTGAAACAGGCATGTATAAGTAGAATATATTTGTCAATAAAAAATAAAATGTGTGCGGTTATAGTGAACACTCGTTTATAGTGGACCTTCAAGAGTTCACTATAAGCTTGTACTTCACTGTATATGAAAGTGAGTTGGCACAGACACACACAGACAGAGAGTATCGTATGTATGTATGCAAGCAGCTCTTGTTCTGTCTGCCTCCTGCCACGCTGCCTATCCCTGAAGTAGTACCTGCACGTACGTACGTAGCTACTACATCCGTTGTACTTGGTCGTCTGTACTGTAATCTCTCTTTGATCTCACCAGCCACAGCCAGCCAGCCAATACGGGACTGGAAGCCACAGTGTTTTATGTAACAAAAGTAACTGGTTTACGATCTCGCACTCTGTACATGAGAATAGCTACGATTTACGAAATATGTGGGACCTAAAGGGAAGAGAATACAGTCTCCACCTTCCAAGTACCATTCTCTCCTACACTATTAGCACAGACCAGGCTCGGGTGCGATATGTAAAAGTGCAATGCCGTTATTTTTGTCATTACATTGTCAACAGTAATTAATTGTGACTTTGTTTCCATGTGCAGTATGACTGCGACACCGTTAGTCCATGGAAGATATGCTACATCACGTGCACTAGGTGTAACATTACATTCATACTTGCATATCTCTAACTACATTCTACTATTTCTTCTTCTCCTTCTTCTATATCCTACAATATTCACATTCACATCGCCTACACAAATCACACTAACACTTTTTAATTTATAGAATGTTTTAATTCAATTTTCATATACCGAAAATAGCAAATTAATATCATACATAGGATCATTTATTAAACGATAATGTCATTTACCTAATAGCATAATATTTGCATAATTTTTATATTTTACCCACGCTAAAAGTGCTGTAATAAATGTGGAAATAATTTCATATTAAAGTATGCGAAGAAAAAGTAAGTAATTGAACATAGAAATAAATGCTACTAGACAGCTGTGTTGTGTTTTATAGATATTAGTTGATTTAGTTCACAGGAGTTTTGTGCGGATTGTTGCATGAATATCAGGACAACATACATACACATACATAGATAGTATATACATATGTAATAATATGTTTGTAGTATGAAACACTGGATATAGTTTATTGTGATCGTTTATTGTTGTAGTGTATACACGATGTGCCTGCAGCTAGTGAGACAAGGTACTAGGTACTAGTTAGTACATTACTAGTTCGCTATCTACCTGGTATCTACCCAGCTAGCTACCCAGGCTAATGATGATCGTTGTATGCGCGCACACACTTTCATTCAGCTGATACTAAGTGTGAAGGGCAACGTCCTGATAATAACCTTGAGGGTGCATTTGCTTAATTAATGAGTACATAACTAACATAACGACAAATTCAATTTACATACACGCACCCGCCAACCATACATACATACAATATCAATTCTATCTAGCAATGTACTTCTGAATTTTTTATCAATATAACATTCAACAATCATCAACAACATTATAACAATTTTACAAACACACACACATGATTGTATACAAGTAGAAATGCTGGAACGAATAATAACTGAAAAATGTATTCTTTCCAATGCAGAGTACAAGAGAGACAGAGACACCGTGTGTATGTGTGTGTGTGTGTGTGTGTGAGAGAGAGAGTTTACGGTTTGCGAGCTTGTTTTTACCGTTACGACTTCACTAATCCGTTGACGCGAACGTTTCCATACATAATTCTAAAATATTGAAGACTCATTCCATATAATTGTGGCTGCAATACATGTACGACAGTTATTATACTGACCTCTACACATACACACACACACACACACATACATACATACACATACACTACTTGTACACTCAATCAATCACAAGAACAAATTACAAATCATTTATGTATGTAATTACACGAAATTATTAAGAATATGTCAATTACATGCGCGATTCATTTAAATCTGTCCGAACCAGTATGATCTAATGTAGTGGAAGTAGTATGGCGGAGTCCGTATATAGTAATAGATAAATAGATGCTGTAACCGCATCATATACTTCATGTCAGCATTTCAAGTTCATTGTCCATGAAAATTACTTCCTATGCATGCGACGATATATACCTGTATTCCATCAAATGACCTACATCATACACGACTTCTTCAACTCGCCCATGTATTCTCTGTCTGTCTTTGTTATTCTTCTACTCCTACTCCTACTCCGCTTGTTGTAGATTAATTGTTTCATAGTATCCGAGTTAAAAAGTGAATCGTGATTGTAGTCAAGGCCAGTACAACGGTGAAGCGCACCAAGTGTAAAAACTCAATTATAATTGAATCACGGCACCGCGCACCAGTCATGTTCCATCGATTGTGCACTAGTCTACTTTACTTTCAACAATTATAATTACATCCTTGCTCCGCTCCGCTCGTATAATCTTGAAATTGAACTTTCAAATTAAGATCGAATCAGACAGAGGTCATCTCGCAGCAAACATTCTTCTCATCTGCAACACTTTGTAATTATAGAACCGTTGCTGAGAATATTATTCTAAACTATTTGCCAGCAACACTCGTGTTAGTATATATTATATGTACATACATATATATTAATTAATTTAATTTCCAAGAAATAATAGCAATTATAAGTGATATTACCCTAGTAGACTAATAGCAAAAACGAGTAGTACTTCTTCTATTCCGTTGACATTAGAACATATGTAATTATTAACACATTAGCGGAAATTATGTAACACTTTACAAGTTTTCCTGTCTTAGCAAAACCACAACGTACAGTTAGAAAAACACTTGCAAAACTAAAATTAAATTAGTCACAGACAGCACTTGTAGCTAATGCTTGGCCATTCAGACAAATGTCTTTTGTTAATTTATCAAGTGACACATGCAGTGAAAACGAACAGAGATATATTATTACTATTGCTTAAACCGCTAGTTTATTTCAAAGTATTTGTAATTACTATTCAGACACCACTGTTAAACAACTGTAAGTATTGCGGGTGGATATACGTGTATGTATCGATAGATATAGATATATATATGATGTGTGTAGGTATATGGTAGTGGGTAAATGAATAAAACAAGATTGATTGCCCCTCGGGCTGATCGTACAACGGCACATACATATATTTAGCATCAATGTCACTGATGCTGTTACCTACCACATGCTGGATTAAACTGATAGCATCACTGATAAAGACGTTTCATTATAATAAACACAAGTCGCACTACTATACATACATACACACATATACACACACGTATATATATATATATGTACGTACGTACAGGTGTGCCAACTAACGGAACCATCAAGTCACCAACAGTACACACACACACACATACACTCACACTCACACAGATGACATATAGGTGTAGTGTGGTTTTAAACTCCTAATTTGGAACACGTTCCCCGACAGCATGTTAAACATGTTATAATTACGAACCTTTTATCATAATCAGTGTCCTCGGCCTCGAAAAAATCAACTCGTAATGTGACGTTCCAAAACTGAATCATATATACATTACATTACATTACATTACATACACACTTGAAATAAACTCATCGAGACACTATACAACAAGGATCCGTGTGTGTATGTATGGTTGGGTGGTTTAGTAAACATGGATAATGTATATCGATGTATAAATATCTGTACATTAGCAAGTATCGACGGTGAATGCGGTGAGCTGTGTAATTCATAGTGATTTGCAAATATACATACGCATATGTGTGTGTATGGTTATTACGGAAATCTGTTTAGTTGTCACAGTGATACGTATATACATACATGTACATGTAGGTTCGTCGTGCATAACTGCGTTCCCTGCCAGCCAATAAACTTGACTAATTGATCATTACATACTTACATAAAACTAATAAATCTAATTTGCATGAATTATCTCGGTACAATCTGTGTGTTTAGTCATTTTTACTCAGGGTCCCACACGGTACATTCACACACACACACATTACAACCTTGATATTTCACTGCACACATTTTTTGATCGGTTAATATAATATATACATATGAGTGATATGAATAATTTATTCACATCGGGTCAGATCCTGGTGAAAATACAGTCAACTCTTTGTACGGCCAAGAAACACTTTCTTCTCTTTCTTGCAACAACAACACCGCCGCCACCAGCACTGCTTATTCTTTTTATTAGAATTGTTTATTTTGAATATACGCGGAGAAATGTACCCGATGTGAGTGTTGTTATTTTTTTTGACCTTAATTCCCTCATCGCATCGTTCACTTTCTACGGATTGTGCAATTTCACAATATACCGAAATCATACTTGTACGCTCCAAGTGTAAGCACTCACATTTATTCTTCATTACCATAATACTCAACTACACTACACATATATAGAAACATTTAAGTAATGTTTTAGTAAAAATTTAAATATTTAACATGTAATTCCGTACAACTAATCGTCCATGCCTGCATGGTACAATAGCATGTTACCATTTCAATTTAAATGTGTGTGTGTGTGTGTGTGTGTGTGTGGGCCGCTAAGAAACTATGGCTACCAAATTTGGTGATGCACTAAAGTAAATCACATCTTCAACCTTCACACCGGCATTTAGTCACTTCCAAAAAAACAAACTTAACCAGCTTTTTACATGTTAAATATATAACAGCTGTATATATACTGCCTTTGTTAACTTTCATTATCAATTAATTGGACAGTGTGCTAATTTAAAACAAAACAATATCCAAAGTGAAATGTATTGATTAACTGAATGATTGTGTGGTAAATAATTGTAATTATAATGTACACATGTGTGTGTGTGTGCATGTGATGAGCTGCCAGTGTAATGTAGTATACATTGTATATAGAGAACATTACTTTGTTGTTGTTGTATATAAGTGAAGGAGTTAAGGCCGCGTGGGATGGGTTTGCCATTAAGGATAGTGTCCCCGCTGCCCCGCCACTGTTGTTGTTAGCGACAGCGGTGGTAATGTCGGGTACGCTTTTTAATTGTTACTGTTAACGAGCCATTCATAAATAAAACAATGCTAGTGGCTCGTTATGTGGTACGTAAATCGTCGGGCGGTACCCTTTATATCGGTTTTTCATTGCTCGATTTAGTGAAATTGATTTGAACTAGTTTTTATTAGTATGTAGGTAATTGTCGGTCGGGACGAGACGTGACAGTCGCCGAGAATATGTAAGAAATTTGTTCAGTCCGAGTTTTATATATATATTGCTACTGCTACTTCTACTGCTAGTTGTTTGTTTTTTTCACCTGTGATTCTACTGCTGATTTTTATAGAGAAATTTATTTACTCTACTTTGTATGACAACAACACTGGACACCAGTGTGAATTGTAATTCACATTTATTGTACTAATTCCTTTTTTACTTTTCCAGTTCATAGACCTTGTAACTGAAAGCATCTTTCCAAATATCATGACGAGTTATACACGACTTTATTCAACAATGATGATTGAATTTCAGCTGAATCATTGTCCCGTGCACGAGGAGAACATAAGGTCACGTGTCACGTATCGCGGAGAATCGTTATTCTATCAATAATCACAATAAACGGCCATTAAAACGTATTCGTATGACACAAAGCCTCAGTGTGACACGAGCCACAATGCAGGTCCTTGTTCTTCTCTTTCGAGAAATCGTGATACCATGTCCTCGACTTGGTGATTGAGCTATTGTAGGATCTAATGGTATAACGGCAATACTTATTATATGTACAGAGAAAGTCCCTTGTTATATACTGATTAATCACACAGCAGCCTACCCGTCATACACATGTGTTGTGTGGGGTTGCAACAACAATATACACGTACATTTCTAGAGAAACATTTGTTCACTATAACACTAAACACTCTAATGCGTACATTGGTTTTATGTGCAAATTTGTTTTTGCAAAACAGGGACAAATAATTCAGAAGCAACTAAACAATGGCTGAACGCACGCACGCACAGAGGTAGACATGACTGCGGAATAAATAAATCGTCTTTATCGCACAGTGAAACAAGCTGATATACACTCTAACCATAGAATGGAACAATAGGGCGGCTCTCCTCCATGAATAATCCTTTAACCAGCTAATGTTTATTAACGTTTATCGCTTATCTCGGCACATTGCAAAGTCCGGGCATTGTCAATGATAAAATTACCAACAAATTACCCAGATAACACTGATAACATGTTTATATTGTCCCGTGCTTATGTCTGATTTAATTACCAACTCTTATCCATGAATGGAGATACAAGAGTATTTCCTCTTATACTTATAAGTTGTACCATACACACATACATATACACATAATCCTGTATACATATATTAATTTATTTTATTTATATTTAAATAATATATACATTAGCTACATGGAATTGTACATAAAGTACTAGACATGTATATATATTTAATTAACTATTAATATTTATTTCATGATTAGCATAAAATAACAACTATACATATTACCATCTACACTACTTGTGTATTATTTATGTTACAATAATAATTTGCACATTTGTTTAAAAAGATTCCGAGTAGGTATGTACGTACAAGTATTGACCATGTGTATGTGTATGTGTGTTTGTTAGTGTATGCAAGTGCAATTATCACAGTATATCGCGAGCTGGTGTAGCGTAACGAACGTCCAACGAGATACGCAACAGTGCAAGTTAACATAACACATAACGCAACGTACCACAGAACATCAAAGATTTTATCCGCGACATTCGAGTAACGCCTCCTGATCTGAAGCGGTACCTTCAACGATCACACTTCCTATACACATAGCTACATTAGCTGTCTCTCACTCACTCTCATGTTACATCATCTTACACACACACACACACATGCACACAAGGTGCTGACATTGTCGTCTAATATAGTTGGGAAATTACGGTATATTAGTGAGTTAGCTGCTAGCTACATACGTATGACACTTACAGTAAGATGAACGCTAGTACAGACAACGAACCTAACACACAATATATATATTAACATCACTTTACTTCATTCATGTCCGCACTACTGTGCCTGCTGTCCGTTCTCTCCTCATTTTTTCACACATAATTATCTAATCGAATTTGAAAGTGATTATGTAAAGTGAATAGCATGAGACTGTTTGCAAATATTCGCAACAAAAACATGTCATGAATCAGCAAGACTGACCAGAATGAATTTGGTTGATCTAGTTTTATTTTGCACAGGGACCGCGGAGAAAATATCAGTTCAATTAATATTGCGTTGTTCTTTAGTGTGATTTGTGTGTGTATTGGACCATTTCATATGGAATATGGTTTTGTATGATTCTGCAATAGTTAACACAATATATCTGGTAATAGTTCACTGTGTATACAAGTCATTAATCATGTACGTGAAAGCACCACAGTGGAAAAGGAAAGTTATAGGAAACTGTCACTTCATTACGTACTCTCATTGATTTCTCTCTCTCTTCCTCTCTGCGCTGTAGCTAATAAGTTATTAACACTGATTTGAAACACGATGGACAATGGAAGGCAATGGTACACAGGTGCATAATATCTGCTGCTGCTGCTGGTGCTGTGAGTGACACGACACACATTGTGTAGGCTAATTCTCAGACAGATTACAAGTATCAAATTGCCCATAAGGAAATGTGTGCATCGTGTGATTCTAAGAACTGCATACTGCTCTAATTACTACTAGCTACTTTAATATATATATATACGGATACCACTTGACAGCTGTTCATATGTACGTGTATGTGTGTAATAAGTTTGTTTTTTTCTCTCTGTCCTGTATCAATGCATTATGAGAAACCATTAACCTTCATTTATAATGATTCCCGGAGCCTTTGTCGATTTATGTTTATGTTACATTTATGCTACCTCAAGGTTTCCGTACCGAAAAGCATATAAATTTTTATGATATTATATTTCATTCAACAAACAATGTTTGCCATTTTCAACGCACTAACATAAAATAGAACATATAGCAATATTCATTAACTACTTACAACATATAACTATCTATCTATCTCTGTGATCTCATTACAAACCTACGACATATTTACACACATTACATATAGATAATTCTCTCATGAATAATATCCACAGATTCACCATAATATCAACCGACGAATATCACGTTCAGACCAAGCCAGACCAGGTAGGTTTACAAAAAAATGACCACGATATTTTTTCCTCACAGCCAGTGACTATAAAAAACCGAACGTCATTCTCGTCCGTCGACAAACAATCACAACAATATAAGAATGAACAAAGTATAGTGATTGGCGAACCAGTGGCGTAGATGTTTATGTGCATGGGGTCAGTGTCTGGAAAACATACAATTGCTTTTACTAAAATTTTACATATCAGCGATTTCTACGAAAAAAGCAGACAAATTAAATCAGCATAGATACAAATCTGTGCTGAAATGAGAATAAATGAAATTTGAATAATAACTGTGGGCAAATATTGTGGACGCTCACATATGTGTTTAAGTTCTGGAAGCTAAGCACAGCCACACTCACACACGTGTATGTCGGCACCGGCTGGCTCGCCTACATGAAGCAGGTGTCCACAGTGTGCACTCCTTGGCACTGGAACAGATTCATTATTCACTAACACAACACAACACCACCATCCTCTGTTCTGTAACTTTTCTTTCTTACTTCTTAACTGGTTTCGGCTAAATCAACATACATGTACATATAGTTATCATTTCCATGATACTTGCTAATTCACTAAGGCACGAGTTCATTGACCACAAAATTACATCATTCATTATTCATTCTCAAATACACCATTTGGATTATCGACATATATTCCTACAATATTCCCATTTGTCACTTCAGCACCAGTCAAATACATCTGTTTTTTATACACATCGACTAATTCTCGTTCTCTTTTTATGTCTCAATTTTCATACGGCCATCTGTTTATTCAATATCAGTTTTGTGTAGGCGAATTTTGCAAATTAGAACTGAATCAGTTTTTCGTATCAGTTGTTCGATCAATTCCATTTAATTAGTAGTCCTGGTTTTTTTTTCTCCTGTACAAAAACTTTAAAGCTGTCGTCTTGTAGCTGATTTACATTGCAAAAACTTATGAATGAAAGAAATTCGTTTAAAGTGTAGAATAGGTAATTTGTATGTGATTAAATACTAGCTGGATGCCTGTATAGAATCTATATTACTTAATCATCAGTGGATTCTAGAATTGTAGATAAATAAATAAATAATGTTTACGTATACATGAATATTCGTGTGCGCGCGCGCGTGTGTGTGTGTGTGCGTTGTAAATAATGGTGGCGGGAGTAGCATGATGGTAGTAGTGTTGGTTCGTGTTCGGTGGTTTCGCAACCGTCGGTAGTAATTGTTCGGTAATTACGGTTGATTCGAATGCAGTGCACGGTTGGTATTGCCATGAATAATGCATTGGCCGTCCAGCAGGTTTAAATGGATCATGTGTAAGCGCTAAGCACGTGCTCTCCAACTCACAGACTTCTATTACGGGTTGTTGACGAGCGCGAACGATGGATTCTCGGCTGCTACTCTTGACGAACTACACAGCGAGCCAGCCGGTGCCTTTTCCGTCTCGGACACTGCTCGTTTGAATTGAATGACTACAGCGCACACACTCTATATGTATGTATATGTATGTGTATGTATACTCTACTACTCAAACGGGACAGACGCTACAACAGGAAATATCAACAATTCCACCAGACGTCCCTATATACGGGACACGAATTGTGTTTATGTACTAGCCAGTCTGCAAAGTAATAATTCTTCACCACAACAACAACAGCAACAGCAACATATGTTAATGAACAGACACACGACTACGTAATTAATTCCAATCTATACGCATGTCAGTATATATATATATTTATATAACTATCGCCAGATTTCACTATTGTCATCCAGTTCAACCTGACTCACTCTTATGTGTTTCATAATTCTATAACACTCGCGATATCATATCCATAATTCATACATACTGAACGCTGTATCTGCACATATATGCCGCACACGGCGGTA
>JAGJTL010000899.1:53441-82955 GCA_022063505.1 Calosoma granatense
ATATATATATACCAACACCGGACGTGGTATAACCTATACGCGACCTCTGCAGAGATAAGGAATACATTTACCTGTGCTGTCTAGCACAATACTTCTACGTACCACCACCATACATCCATCTGACAATTTAACGCGTTAAATGATGTAATTAAGCATCTCCGACAACATTGTACAAGTGATGCCCGATACACGGATCTACGATAATTCGCTACGCAGTCCATACTTCCAGTACAAAATGAAATGAAAACCAGTCACACGCCTAACGCAGCATTGAAGTCTCCAGCTTAAATACTAGCGAAACACACACAAAAAACCTACAACATTCCGCCTCTATGTTATTTATTTATTTGTTTATCGTAAATTCGCGCAGAAAAACCAGTAATAATTAGCATAAATCGATAACCGCTAAAAAATCTAAATGATTCATACGTGGAAAGTAATAATTCGTTCATAGTACACTCGTACAATATGTATTGAATATCGTTAATTATCACATATGTAGATATATGAAGTCACAGTAGAACGACGGTTATAGGAAATATGCTAATGTGCTGATCATAAATATCAGTGATATCAGGGTCTTCCCCAGCATCATGTAACGATCACTTTCACCTTTGAAACTGTCTTAAGGTCGTCACAGATCAACAATAAATCAGACACGTTTCATTAGAGAACTCGTCACCATTTGCACACAACACGCAACGTAGGCGTATTATTGTCCTATACGCACACTCTGTGGTACAGGGAACTAACCATACATATATATACACACACATGTACCTGTAATGTGTGTAGTCATATATGCAAGTTTAACATTCTGCGGCATATGATCAGAAGAATACCGCTAACTAATCTGACACGAATCCATATTTCCGTTAAAGATTGTTGTGGTGAGGACATGGATGGATACTGGTAATGCACTGAGGACTATTGGACCACCAAACATGTTGAAAACCGCGAATACTTGTGGCTTACACACGTCAGGTGTGGTCTTAAAGCGATTAAAACTTGCGCAATCAAACATTTTACGCTTTCAATAAAACCCGTTTCTTCGGTATTTTTAGCAAACACACCGGATCACACTAACCGTTTCTTCTGAAATAAATGGTAAACACGTGAACAGCCGAATCTGTCATTCGTTATTAACACACACACACGGCATTTTCCAAAATTTACAATACGTTATCCACCGTACATTCCAATCATATATACGAACAATAAGTTATCAAGCTCTACCTAGATGGGTATCTATAAAATAGCAAAAACCAAACAGAAATATTTTAGATATTTATCTCATTTCTGTCCAGTTATACTGTAAAATTATAGACTTGAATTTCGTGAAATTAGAACATGCCTGTATCTAATCAAACACTGCGATCTAAAGTAGATTTATTTGCAAATAGTTTCAGAATGTTCTTCAAGAACAATATATTTACATATTGAGATTTATGGTAAATTATATTTTATTGGAATTATATTACAAATAAGTGCAGGTTCAGTTATTATCACACGAAATGTTGATGATGACACTGTGTATGTATGTATACGATACATACACTATAGTCTAGGTGTATGATGTCACTCAGGTGGGCTGTATCTATTATCTGAGATCGCCGTGTGCTAAACAATGTTCGTAAACGCGAGGGCGATTGTCGGTCAGTGGTTGAGTAGGTGGCACACGGGGAAGGGAGAGCAGAGATCCCGCGATCGCTACACTGGGCGATTCCAGCAGTGCTGGTCGCGCTCCAACTCTTTCCATCAGTACAGCACCGTACTTACCAAAATCATACCGCAACTAATCGCAATCATTAAAACACTAGCAGGTACAACATTCGTCACTTGACGTTGCATTTAAATCACCAATATGTAGCAATATCTAGTTATCAATAGAACAGCGATACAGGAGTCTATGAAAAATCTTACGTGCTGAGCCGGCCCTGTACTTGCCGGTGCCCTCGTGCCGCCCAAGTACAGTGGCGGGCCTGCCAGCGAGAGAGGGGGGGGCATGCAGACAAGACGTGCAATATAGCGAGAAACCGTGGGAAAGGTCCCCGAGGTGAGAGACGCAATGCGCGCTCTATCCTCTCTCTGTGTGTGTATCTGTATGTCTGCGCGTGGTAAAGTATGCGAACGATATTGCCCACTGTTCCATCTACACCAACGGCCAGGTCCGTACACACTGCAATTAAACTGCATTAACACCTGCGGCCATATAGAATAAAACGAACAGAATAAGCACGATATGATAGTCGCACGATCAGAGAGCAATCAGTGCCAGTGATTCATGATGGACTGTAGTGCGTACGTATCGATGATTCACACACACACACACACACAGTGAATTATGAGGAGCAGTAATATTGATACACGTATTTATGTCACTGATTGGCATGAATAGTTAGAAACTACACATCTGCTCGAAACATTCACCCAGTTGCAGAACATAAGTTACCAGCTCCAACTCCACTCAAACAGACGTAATTCCTTACCGTTTAATCAACGGTTAGAATGCCTGGAGTCAAGGGTTGGGTAGATGGTTACAGGTATTTTTCAAACAACGGACCCTAGTTAAACCCTCGCCACTAATGATAAGGTAGTGTCACTAAATTACTATAATTTTTCAAGAATCCCCCGGCCGCCGAACAATATGTATCCAAATACCTACGGTACAGGAGGTACCTTATTCTATAATGTGATTTCATTTAGTTACTCACTTTCTTGTTTTAGATCATTGTAAATAGCTCATAATAGCATCGGCTGTAATATATAATATACTGGCCTTAAATAATTAGAGTAATTGACATTCCGTCAGCATTATAACACCTGGAATTCCAGGCCAACTACGTTTCACTTCAATGTCAAGGCCATGTGTTTATGAGCTTGTCATTAATAAAATATTTCCCAGTCTCAAGTAAATCCGTTCTACAATTATAACTCGCTCACTGATTTATTAATAAACTTTAATTACAGTACACTGCCGGACAGTGGTACACGAATGAAAGATGTTTTGTTTTAGTAAATGATTGAAATACTAAATAGTATATCTATGATATTGTATTTCATTCGCGTAGTCCCTGCCTATGTGGAGCGATACCTTGACGAGGTGGCAGGGCTTACCCATCTCTCATACACTGGTGGTCTTCTTTAAAGTTAGTTACAAGAGCATCAGAGAACACCAGCATGAGACATGGAACTAAAGAGCTCCACAACCATTATGTTCTAACAAACATTTCATAATAATATTCACATGTACGTATACGCTTATTATCATATCAGATCCATGATGATGAATCACGCAACATGTTAGTTGAAAACTGCATATAAACCCGTAATGAATGAATATCATTTAGGCGCTAATGATTGAATGCAGGCACAGAGAGAGAGAGATGTGGTTGTTATAAATGAACGGTTAGGTAATCGTTCGTTTCCACTCGCTAACATCCGTGATTACTCTCTGTCGAATCTTGTACCGAAATCTCGTGGCCGATTCATTAACAGTGGCGACATTAGCATTCAGGCCACTGTTTAATTAGCAATTAACGTTGTAATGAGAGGAATTATTAGACAGGGCCGTCTGTAAGAAAAACACTCTTAATTTTATCAACTCGTGCAACATGCAGTGTGCAGTGAAAGTGCAACAACAGCAACAACAACAACTGCCAGCCATGTACCCAGCTAGCAAAGAGTAGAGGCGATCAACACAATAACATGGGTGGGTGACAACACGGCGTTATGCTACGCAAGGCGTGACATTACCTGTACTTACATACATTCATCATTCAACCAGACGTTCTAAACATGTGTCGCACCAACTATTCATACTAGTTAGATAGGGTAGAATCATATTCAGCATCCACACTAGCACACATATGTATGCATGGTACCAGCCATGAGTTTTAAAAATACAGTTACACACAACCAGAATATTTACGACATACCTTCCTTTAAAACACGCTCATTACAGACACTGTACAGTTTCACTATATAAACCTTATCTACACACACACACACACACACACACACACACACACACACACACACATGCACACTTGCTGAAAAATCGTAAATATCCATGCCAACATTTTAATGGTTTACACAAAGTTATGTGAATAAATTGTTTGCATAATATTACAAGTATGTAATACATATTATATAATATAGAATCTGAATAAAAAAAACTGAACCGGTAGTGAGTACATGTATTTATTAATTAATACATGACGTGTATATTATGCATGGAAATGTGTGTTTTTTCATTTCTGGAATAACTATAGCATATATTGTAATTCTACCATACCATACCAACAAATATGATATTATATCAAGCGTTAAATTTAAGCAATTCATGCTGCATTTAGTAATGAACGAGATGTTTAAGTGTAATTTACACGACCGTGTGTGTGTGTGTGTGTGTCCCTTCTCATTTATTTGCATTGTAATTTGTACTTGCATGTGAGTAATAACAGTATTTACTATTTACATAAATATTTCTTTCACCACAAATATGTAACCACCTTCTAGACCTACATGTACATATCTAACAATATAAATGTTACACGTTACATAATGGACTAATAATTCACATTATATACTATACATATGTATGTATGTATGTATGTATGTATGTATTGCTCTATAGAATATAGCAGACACACACTGTGGAACAATCGTACAATTACAGTTTTTAGTTAAACATTTAAAACTGGAATAGTATTCACAGCAGTTAACTGGCCGTAAACTCAACATTTTACAACGGTACACCTCTATAGAACAGGTACAATCTAGGAACCATAAATCAATTAACAGAACTTCTAGTCAAACACCGTTAAACATTCAATAATCAATCAATCAATCATATGAACCTGATATCATTATCTGTGTCACTGTGTATCTAAATTTATATTGCATAAAGTATAGTATAGAAAATATATATATTTCATTAAACAGAGAATATATAAAGTATAGTTAACATTACACTGTGTTCTAAGAGAACTAGTCTTGTAAATAATAAATTAATCACAGATTCATGATAAACAGTCTTAGTTGATTTATAAAACTCACTGGAGTATGTGATGAAGATATAAGACCTGTAACTAACAATGTGCATCGTTTATTTGCGATCAAATACTGCAACATCACTTTTACAAGTAGGTACACAGTGGCGGTGGTAGAGATTATAGTAAATCATGTAACTCTCATCATAACTTGTATAATAATTTGACTGCTAGTGCATAGCACAAATCTGTGTCTACGCGTATGTATATATTTATAGACAGACGGTACAAGTGAACGATATAAAATTGTGCACAATGTAAATGATGTAGTGGGCTGAAGAAAGGATTCAATGGCATGTAACTCGTATTAACTGTGAGAGATACGCGAGACCTCCCCGTGTCGAAACAGCGATAGCATCGCCAACAAACGCACTATACATCCATACAACCGCGTGTCCTTGGCTCATCCTCCTTCTTCACCTCTGTAAGATCTGCTCTCGCACAGCACAGCACACACACACACAGAATAAACGGGCTTTTACCATTCAGATTATATGTTCCACCATACCGCGCTACCCTGTTCTCTGTAAATAATATTCTTACACGCTTCACACAAAGGAAACAAATCAAATATTGTAAATTTCGTTACAATATCAAGGCTAGATAAATTGTTCCTTTCAAATTTCGACATATTGATCGTTTAGTGGTAGACGTCTTAACGCTATATTTGTCTAGACTAGTAATTTATCTGTTAGAAAAGTTCATGTGTGAGTCACTCGTTGAACTTACTAGATGTATGTACGTACACGTATATATATATTATGACATTGTCATATGTTTAGTATCTTAATTAAACTTTGGTAAAAATTGAAATGAATACATATAGTATTTGAGTGTGCGTTATAAATCACAGTAATTTATGAGACGACAATGTGGGCAACAATAATGAAATGTGTAAGACTAATTTGTATTTTGTGTGAAATGTAGGCGATCCGTGAAATCGAATTACTTTACAGCCTTGCTAACGTACAGATAAATCATTCAAGTCTATAACTTGCTTTCTAAATATCCATTGATTACTTCTTTTGTATAGAGGAGAATATTTGTTAATAGGAAATATACAGTTACTTGCAATCTGTTTCTTCTGAAGCATAATGCTACAGTATGGAAACTATAGAATATATTCATACTCACACAATCGTCGTCTGATATTTGATATTCTGTTGTCTATTTGGTCCTTGTGAAAAATCCACTTCTTTCAAGGAATTATTTACTATAGAGTAATTTGAGAGTACATCGATTATATTTGGAGAATATTTCTAATAGCTATTGAACAACAGAATTCAGTATTGTAATAATTCATTAATGAAATCTACTAGTACATGATTCTTACTGTATAAATGATCTTACAGATTGAATCTGTACTTTCGATCTTACATCATACACAGCGAGAGAGAGAGAGAGAGACAAAGGTTCCTTTGGACAAGTCGAGTCAATCGTCTGTATCGCAGAATGAAACGGTCTAGAAAAAATCTCCCATACAGAACAAACAATGGTTGCCTAAGCCATTGTTTTGTAATATTAATCTAATTGCCAATAATCTTGCGTCAAGTCGCTCACGACATGGAATATTATCGCGGCGCGCTTGTATGACAATTTACGTTTATTGCTATATATATGTACTATAGTATAGTTCAAGTATTAGTACTAGTATACATGTATATATGGTACAGAGTATAGAGTATTATATTGTAGATACGACACTTTCATAATTCTTCAGCTGGGATGTAGGTTAGGCGTGTGACGGCAGCCATATTCGGTGTTGAACTGGTCGGCGGAGGAGCGCGTGAATCAGTGCACGCGTGACCGTGTGTAGTTCACGTGAGAACTGTGCCTAGGGCGAACGTGAACAACTAGCGGAGCACCGACACTCGGGTCACAGGTCACACACACACAAGTAGTAACGGTTCTGTCGACCAATTTACCTATATATCCTCCATCTACACACTGTGTATATCGGACTTTTTTATTTTATTATTATTTTTATTATATTCACAACACACACACACACACCAGACACTTTAGTTGGATGTAGGATTTTGCACAGAGTACAGTATATTTTATTTACCGCTACATTATAATATTTTTGCAAAATTTATTACCAACATATATTACTTGGACACTATTATACAATCATATTGCTTATCTGTTTCGTTATTCGCACATAACAATATATAATAAATGTACAGTAAAATATACAGAAATATTTCCATCACAACACAACAACATTCTATATAAAAAGATATTTGTCTGATAATTTACTTTTTCCCATAATTTATTGATACCTGCGTATCCCGTTGTATAACCTATATATATAATTATTACAAGTAGCTATATGAAATTAATTATGTATATATATAAGAAATTGTAGAAAAACGTTTTGTATAATATACTACAGTACAGGATGTATTGGTTTTTCTTCCATGTATCTGTGCGTAAAATCAATAGAAGACTTGTATTGTAAAATCTAGTTAGTGGAAATATTGTAGTAGGAATGCATGCCTGATACACATTTGGTTCAGGGCTTCCTGTTTATCAATTAGTAGTAGAAGTGTTTTTATTTTCTAAATGGTCTGTTGGGTGTAACAAGCAATGTGTCTGTAATAGCTTGTATGTCTGTCATCCCGATATCAATAACCATTTGTTTCAGCAGAACTGTTAAAAGTTGTGCAACTGCCGAATGTATTACAAATCAGAGAGCACTCATAAATACACAGTACCAGAGATTGCATTACATCATTGATCTTCGCTACAGAACACTGTACAAATGTTACATTTCATATAGCCATCCTTGTAGAATATGTAGAACAACAACATGTTCATGTTTATTATTCTAGATGGTAGCAGCGGGTGTTTAATGGTTTATAACTGTGGATGTTTCGTTAGTATTAACTTTTATTACCCGGTTGGCGGTAGAATGTCTGTTGGTCCGTGGTCCTACAGTTACATGTTTGAAACATTGATCACTGACTGAGACTATCGTAATTGATAATATTACTCTTCTTCTTCCTCCAAGTCTGGACAGCCACTTAAATGATTAATACCCTAGTGCAGCAATTAAAACAATTTTAAACATTGTCATCCATCATTACAACGAACAAACGTTTTAAGATAAATGACAGATAAAATGTAGCTATTCAAAGTTAACTTGACGTTTTCCTAAAGATGTTGTACATACAATAGATAACAGTGCATTGTTCCTAAATACCATCACTAAATCATATCATCACCATTTCCTATCTATATAGTTACATACATACATACAGCAGTACACTGCAGTACAGTGTTTATGATTTACTGAAAAGCTACTTAACAAACTAATGTGAATTTGACATATACATTTCGAAATTCACATACACCCTTGACGTATAATATAGACACTAAGACAATATAATAGCATTTATACATATGTCACTACACATACACACACACACATGTGTGTGTATGTGTGTGTGTTAGTGTGATTGCCATATTTACCTTGACATAGATTTTAATCAGATTTGTGTGATTAATTAACTTCTTTAATAATAATACACGACGTGTTATCCACACCGGATCTATATTATACACACACACATATGCACATACATGTAACTTTATAGATTTCAAACAAAAAAAGAAACATGTTTTTGTTGTGGAAAATTTAACAAAAAGTAGGACAAAACAGGCGACTTTTTACGTACGACCATGAACTTGGCATGTACTCATTTTTTTCGTATGTGCAAATAATTTGTTGTATTAGAGTAAGAGAGGCTTATGTTGTTTAGTATATGATTGTATGTAGGATATAATATGTCCTATTCCTATTCATAAAACATTAAGTCATTTGTCTGGAAAGTTCAATGCCACAATCAGAATAATGAGTGATTTAACAAAGATCCTGTTTGATATTTTTATGTCATCGTGCAAATGTACAAGCAGTAAAAACTAACTTCAAGGTTTAAATACAAGCAGCTATGCATTGTATACTAACTAGCACATGTACAATATTTAGTGCAGCACTAAACTAAACAAATATTTCAACATTCACACAACCATCAGGCTAGCTTAGATTATAACTGGTGTGTGTACAGAGTAGAATAGCATAACGTAGGTACGTAATGGGATACTTGAACAATGATAAGACGTACAACTCTGCAAATTCACGACCGGAAGACCACACGGCTTATCGGCACGGCTCTCTGATATTAGCACAGTATACACATGCAGGTAAAACGGCACGAACGTGATTCAGAACGGATGTTTACATGTCTTGAACGAATTGTATCATGCACGTCTCACACATTCTGCATAATAACGTAATATTAATATATCCCCCTACACACACACACACATACACACCACACTACATATGAATATTCAACTGTACACACAGCCTCAGGGTCTGTTAACACTGTATGTATGTTCAGTGATTTCAATGATGCGTCAGACAGCCATCATCTCAAATATATTACAATGAAATTATTAGGAATATTTCAACAATAGTTGCACATTATAGACGTTATATTACACGAGAATTCATATCTGTTTTTACAACTTGATTCCATTACTTGTTTTCAAATAATAAGAAATATAATATTTCAAGTAATAAATAATGAGTTATACAGTATGTGATAAGAAAAACAACAATAAACTATAATGCACCTACTCGTATATACATTCTTGATTGTAATTATAAATTATACACTGATAATAATTGATTAATTACACAACATTGCCAACAATGTGTAATAAACTTTATATGTTTGTAGAATCAACTGGCCGTATAACAACGATAATTTCAAATATGAAAAACGTTAAAAATATACACAGCCATAAAAAAATCAAAATCACTGACCTTGAAGTATAGAGTCCGATTAGCGGTCGACTTGTAGAAGATGTTCGGTTTGTTATTTGGGAATTGTCCCCGAGTGTTGTATATGGAGTACACGCACACACACACACACAGTCACTGGATAGTAAACACTTGTTAGTAGTTAGTACACAGTATAGTATAGTAGACACGGATAGATAACAATGTTGGCAGTGTTTGTAATAGTGGTATTGTAGTTGTTTGTATGTAGGCACATATGAAATGACCCAGTGCGGCCCGGCCGTACAGGTGTAACGAGTTATACAGATACACTGCCAGCGCCAGTACACGACGGACACTACACCACGTTACCAACGTACAACTGCACGAAGATAGAATGCCCACACCATTCACACACACACACACACACACGGCCCCCCAACAACACAATACAACGCTCCTACCGACAACTTAACGAACTAAACCCACATACAAATATTATCAAATAACGACAATTTATTTATAAATTACCTAATATATATCGATATAATTATTTTATATCATACTTACCAATTAAAACTCAAAGTTTCAAAATATCATATAGAAGTAATAATTGTAAAATACAAATGAGTGTTTAGTTTATTTTGTAAATTTATAAATAATAACGACAGGATGTATTACGGATAATATAGTCATATGATTAACAAATTATTGAAGGAAAAAGTGAAAATACTCCTTCGAGCCGGATTTGAACCAGCGACCTATGGATGTCTACATGAGAGAACACTACAGTCCACCGCTCTACCAACTGAGCTATCGAAGGCACATGTCTGATGTTTGAAATCATTTGTTATATAAAGTAATAATTTATAGAAACCATAATATCGTAACACATTTCTTTAAAAGTTCCAAATAAAGTTACAGAAAGAATAAAGAAATAAAACAACAAGAATATTTCGGGTGAAATATATTTATTCTGGTGTACCTATTTTCCAAAGTACAAAGCCAAATGACGGTTTACAATTTGAAAATTGGTTAGTGACTGATTGACATAATTTCAATTTGGAATTTTTGAACAATACAATGTTTAGGTACTTGAATGAAAAGCACCATAATATTTCAAAGGTACTTTACTTTCTTTTACATTTGACTGTGAACATTTTCTAATAATCTTTTTCTGCATCATAACGACGACGTTTTCTTAACAAATTTGTAATTTCTTTAACAGTGATAAATTTGGAAATAAACATATTCTCCAAATAGATGTTCTCACAAAGGACAATATAGTTCAATTTGTCGTTATTTCTCAGATACAGTCTGTTTGTAATTTTCCACAAATATATATATATGTTATATAGCTGTTAGCACACATTTTAATTTGAGGTAATGTCACATTGTTGAAATGAAACAGAGAACAGCTGTATATGCAGATGTGACATTACATGTAACTAACAGTTGATCATGGTAACAATATCAAATTTTCTTTCCAACTATGATAATAAAAATAATAATTAATAATAGTAATAGATTGTTGTCAGTAATACAACTGTTGTTGCTGTAGTTATCTTTACACTTATAAAGTAACAATTACAAGAATCAAGTACTATTTCCAAAAATACATACACATGTTGAAATTTTCTTCTTCTTTATCTTGACAAAAGTAAAGTTATATGTGTGTGTGTGTGAGAGAGAGAGAGAGAGATTTTATTTAAACTGTAGTCATAATTAGAAATACGATGATATGCACATACATATATAAACAATATTGTATAATAATTTCATGGAGCATAACATCTTGCCAGGATAAATATTAATAATTATCTCTGTATGTGTGTGTGTGTGTGTGTGGAAAGAAAAATGTTTAGAGTTTAGTGTAAATAATATAATAGTGATTGAACATATAATTCAAGTACATACAATGATGAAACATTATTAACTAACTAACTAAGGATTCAACAATCAATCAATCAATCATACATACAGATACATAATCTACATTATACCCTTCATGTTTTCTCATTATTCAAACTCATTACGTATCATCATTTATCGGTTTACACTTAACATTTGCTGTAATTTTTCTGTTCGTATTTTCCTCTAGCATTTACTTTCAATTTTTCTAAAATATTGAATTAAAGTGAAAAATATTTCATCAAAAATATTGCTATGAACAAGATTAATTGATTATTTGAACCAAGATGCAGATATTATTAATACATGTTGTTCCATATTAATAGTTATTCTAATATGTTCTCCATCTGAATGAAATGAAAACACTACAATGGTATTTGACAAATGTTAAGCGGATATTTGCAGACACGTGTGTTCAGAAAACATAAATTATCGATAAGCAATCATGATTCTTTTAGTAACAATTAATTCAGAGCACAGATACACAACTATAAAATAACTGCAAATTACAAAACCAATTGTACAACGACACAATATTCAATAGAATCTTTGATTATCTATGCAACATAAATTAATCATCATCACTTGATACAACGGAAAATGAATACGCAATTAGATAGTGAGCACAATTGGCTGACAATTATACAGAATATTTCATATATACATACATACATACACACGGGCTGACGTTAAACTGAATTACAACATACATAATTAGCACAAGCATACACACATACTCACAAATAACTTCCTCTCAAGAACAAGGTGGCAATAGATACAGTACAAATTAGTTTACAAGGCGCGAAACAGTAACATATGATTACTAGCTTTATAGAAAATGTCCACCTTGTTCCAAGAATACATGTAGTATATGGGGACATGCATACATACATACATACAGCCATACATACATACAGCCATACATACATTACATTCACATGTGCATACATACAGCGCTGGTGTTAATCATAACTAGAAAATGCTCGTATAATAGAGACATTTATGTTACATACTACGCTACAATTTATTTTATATAGGTATATTTATTTTTTTATTGTTTTTAATATATTTTTATATATTTTTATCAAGATCTTTCTTTCATGAATAATATATATATGTATATAACTTGGGCGCGGGGCTGGAGGAGTAGGTACAACTACCCTCCGTACTATTCATCTAGTTCCGACAATTACAATGTGATACCATAGTGTTGTATTATAAATGAAACATAATACACACTCACACACACACCACTCGGCCATATAACATTCATTCACTCACACACACATACACATTACATACATATTAGTCCATATATTAGTCACTTGGTCTTACTAGAGTATCACACTGTAAGTGGTGAAACATGATCTCCATCGATCAATCAATCAATCAATTACCTACACATACTATATATTTTAACTAGTCAGTTATTATACTTGGTATTACCCATTGCCAATATCGATATTATTTTATACATAGTATATTATTGTTTATATACTTGCGAGATTATACACAATCGTGAGGTGAATGTATATTCTCGGAGCAGCAAAGGCATATGAATTATTATATGTATGTATAACTTACAATAATGCACGTGCTGAATTTTACTTGATTTTCTTACTTCTTAATCAATATTCCCTCCTGCCTGTCCCTCTCTCTTATCCAATAACATCAGCACCACCACCACCACCACATACGTGTGTTTAACAGAGTGGCAGAGTGAGAGAGAGAGAGAGAGACAGGAGGAAGAGATAGTGTGTCTGTGTGTGTGTGTGTGTGTAGCACTCGATATTTTCATTTTAAATGTACGAACTATATTATATATCTGATCCCGTCAACTAACGTAGACACATGTCGTTTTATATACCGACCGATTATACCCAACTAACCAACTAATTAACTGTTAAATGAAGTGAAAATATTTCTATAATTCATCCACACTAGTTGACTGATCATATGCGACATGTAACATTATTACACACATGTGTCGTCGTCTCATCTTGTATCACACAAACGAAACAATTTCATATATAAGGCAATGAATACTACAATTACATAATTCATCATGTATATTCTCATATCAATGAAATCTGCAAACTGATTTACTATAATTATGATCCATCATCCAAAATGAACATTGATTACACACGGAGGAGAAACCAGAGTTAGGCACAAAATTCTTCTCTCAATTATCTAAGTTTCTTTTTTTTTGTCAGTCTTTCTTTAGTTAAATAATTATAAACAACAAATAACTTAATCGGGAGCACGTTGTGTGTTTGCGCGCTAGTGTGTGTGTGTTGCTTCTATAATCATTTCTAATTTAGTTTTGTTTTTGGTTAATTGCCAAATCCTCCTGCAGACTTCTTTGAATATTTCGAAAGTAATAGCAAGTTATGAGTTATGTGCCTGAAACTACAAAATTACTTGCTACTCGCAATCTACGATGATGCACCAATAATCATTGAATATTTTCTTCATCTCATCCTAATTTTACTTTTTCAAAACAAATATGCAATAGTAATAATAAATTAACGAACAAAATAACGAATAAATATGTTTGAATGTATTTTAGCTGGTACGAATGTGACTATTTTATACAACACATACATATATACTATACTTGCTTAATATAATTGTACAGCATATATATGTATATATATATTTAATTTCTCTATCTACAGAGAATCATTGTTATTCTCTCACGCGGGTGCCGTACTAGAGTACAACGAATCATTTGCCCTTCATACTCCTGTCTTTACCTATATATCAACAATATACCGAATCTATAATCGTGTATATATCTGTGTACGTGTAGTGTGTGTGTAATGACAAGAGTCTCAGCCCATTCAATTATTCAGTTGTCTCGGAAATAGATTCGTTTACATGGCACCACCGGCAGACAACACAGAGAGATATAGAAATATAATAGCATCGTGTGAAAAATTAAATAAAAACAAAGGGACAAGAAGAACCGCTAAACATAACCAACCAATCTCACATGCACCACCACATCAGAACATGTAAGCAAAACGAAACAAACATTTCCTAACAATATACAATAAACAAAAACAAATTAAAACATTTCGATCCGTATTTCTTAAAAAAGCATGATTCTGTGATTATTAATATTTAAGAAATTTTTTTTTCCATTTCTGCAAATGACATAACTAATCGCGAGATATCGTTATACGCACATCGGAGGACAGATTTAGAGTAATGAGTATATCCTTGACACATTAGTAAAATATTGGATTACACATTTGTTCAAGTCAATGCGATATATCATATGAGCGGGAGCGAGGGGTGAGGGGGTAAATAATAATTTCACTAAATAATTAGACTACAATGTACCACTGCACGACAGGGGAGTAGTTACGGGCAGTATGTAGGGGTTGGTGTACCGGAGTGGTTGGAGGGAGGAGGGGTAGTGTTAGAGGGAACACTAACACACATGAAGCATGAGTGAATGGAAAGAACAATTACGTACTTGCAAAAAGAACAACACCACCGCCCACTTACTACTACTACCCACTATCAGAGTGGTGAGTGAGTGACTCCTCTCTGAGGAGTTACAACTACGTTCCTCTCCCGTCCTGCGTGTGTATATGTGAGTGTATGTGTGTGTGTATGTATGTGTGCGTGGTGCTCTGCGCCTCCAAGTTCTGGTTTGGTCAGTATCTACGCTCGAAATAAATAAAAGCGGAGCGAATTCCGTTACACAAATACATGTATGTATATAATGTTGTGATACCGACACAAGTTACCCAAAAAAATTAAATACTTCCGTGGATTTTTATTAAAACATTTCCACGTGCATACAGTAGTATAGTATTATTAGACACGCGCACATATATATGTGTGGGCGAGCAGAACACCAAAAACAACACTACTACTACGACAACCATCACCAACAACACCAGCATCATCATCATCATCATATACTTGTACACATTTACTTGCAAGTACTCACACTGCTGTGTGAGCGAGAGAGAGAAACGGACCCACAATCAGACTGAACTCAACATTCAAAATAGAACAAAATCCACATACTTAGCTAGCGCACATCACCTCACAGAGTGTGTGTGTGTGTGTGTATTTTAGTAGTCAGTGAATGAGTGTGAGTGTGTGCGCATGTATGTGTGACGGGTTTACCTGACTACAGTGTGACGGGTCGCAAGAGAGGCGGTGTGAAGGGACAGCGTTGTTCCGCACGGAGACATGACGCATTAGTCCATGAGTTTCTAGCGACGGCTGCAGCTGTCACAGGTTCCACGGGCCGTTGGCTGGACGAGTGACGGCGTTTCCTTTCCTTGCTAGCAATCGTAGCCGCAATGATAATGCCCGTATCGACAATACCTGGTGCAGCTGCTGCGGGCACCGTTGTTGCCAACGGTTCATTTAGATCGCACGACATCTCGGCACTGCTGGGCAACTGTTCCATGTAGTTGCGTTGCAGACAGCTCAGATCAGACAGCAACTGTTCGCCGTCCTCGCTTAGCTCGTCGCGCAGCTTGAAGTACTCGAGACTCCGGCCGGCAGGCAACCCCGAACCAGCGGGGGCGCCCAGGCACGTCCGACACAGCTCCTCATTGGAGCTCCAGATATGTTGCCACGACTGTGCATCGCGCGGACGCCAGTCCTCCACGTGCTCGTTACTCGCCGGCTGCTTGGGCCACACCACTGTCGACCAATTATTGTTGCACTTGTCACACTTCCTCCAGCTACTAGTGACGACGCCAATGCCACCGACGGCGGTACCTCCACCTCCACCGCCACCGCCGCTAGAGTTGTTGTTATTCCATGTGAGTTCGGATACCATGCTGTCGGGCCGAGTGGCGTGCACGCTACACGTCTCCGAGCTGGCATTGAACAGCGGCTCCAGACTGGTGGCCAGTTTGGCCCGGGTACGAGAGCAGCTACACTCACAGGTACCACTGGCACTGGTGGCGGTGGTGCTATTGTCTATACTGTCCGAGAGCAAATCCTCGTCGCCGGGGAAGAAGAACTCCTCCGGGTCGCACAGTACACGCTTTTTGGCCGGCACCTCTAGTGGACTATGCGCTACATTATCAACACCAGCGCCAGCGCTACTAGCCTGTTGCTCTGTCTGACAACATTTCTCGTTCTGTTTGACACAGAACTTCAGTACAAACTCCCGCTCAATGGAATAGCAACAACTCTCGTTATCGTCGTCGTCGTCGTTGTTGTTGTCCGGGTCACTTTTGCCAGAGATATCCTTGATGCGATACTCCATGTACTTCTTGGGTGTATCGAAACCGGACTCCAAGTACAACGTTCCGCTCTCACTGCGCCTGTAGTTCACATGTTCCAAGCTGCTGCGTATAGCGAATGTCGTGCCGTCCGCATAATGTGCACCGCTACCATGGCTTCCACACGGGTCCGCGTTACCCGCGGTGGCAGTCTCCTGTTTGATAGGCCGGAAGTGAGTGCGTGTAGAAGTCAACAGATCCTCCTCCTCTTTACCATTGCATGACTGCTGCTGTTGCTGATTGTCCGTACCTACAGTGTTGTCATTCGTACCGGCAACAGGGAATGCAGCCGATAAACCTGGTAGAACTTGCTTGGGTACTACCTCTTTGAAGACACTCGACTCCTTGTTATGATTCAGCAGCGTAATAATATTGTCGACGGCGGCAGCCCGATGCACGCCACCGCCGCCGCTGGTACGTGTGAATACGGTGGACACACCACCACCACCACCAGCACCAACACCAGTGCTGCCACTGTCCAACGGAGATGTAAACTTGGAGTCAGCTATGTACGAGTAGTTCTCGGCATCCGACCACTTCTTGTTGTTGAAACTATCGATAGGGAACGCCAGCTCCCACGGCAGACTGGTGAACTCGTTCTGCTTAAGCGAACCGAGTTTCATATTGGTGAAACAACACAACTTGTTATTCTCCGCCACGGGGCAATGTTCCTCGTACAGCATGTTCGCCTCGTTCTCTGCCATCGCTACACTGTGACCGCTCTTTCTGTTGTTGTTGCTCTTGTTCGACACGGCTGCCATGAAGATATCATCGCTCAATTTCTCCGCGCCCATGGACAGCGAGTTGAACTGGTCGCCGAGTATATGATCGGGATACGAGGACTTCTCCAGCGCTTCGTTGTACAAGTTGCAGTAACTAACTGTCGAGTCGTACAAACTCTTGTCACTCTCCTCGTCCGCACACTCGGACCATATCGAACTGGTTATATTCGTGCCGCACTGTATGAACGGCTTCGACGCTTTATCGTGCATCGCCCATTTGTTCGCAACATTCAACAGTTCAACGGTGGCGGACTCTTGTTTAGTTGGCGAGGCCAACAGTTCCTGTATGTCCACCGGTAAATCATGATACTCGTTCTCTACGTTCTGTGTCTCCTCCACGCAACCATCCTCCTCCTTGTTGTTCCACAGTGCCTCGATACGCCGGTCGAACTTGGCCACCAGCTTAGCCAGATGTCCATCATCGATACTGGACTTTCTGCACCGACTGCGGCTGTTGTGCTCAACAATCTCACTGATATCCTCCGACTCGTCCACACCCGTCGTGTCCGATGTGGAGTAGCCCTCATCACCGACACGGTTATTACTAATGCTACTACTGTTGTTGTTGTTGTTGTTGTGGCCGTTCATAAAGTATAAATCCCAGTCAGACAGTAAATCCGACCGATCCACTGCTGCCGACTTCTCCATGTTGCGGGCGAATCCGAAATCTTTCTTGCCACGAGTAAAGTACGAGAAACGTTGCTGTTTGCCGCCAGACCGGGACTTCATATTACTACTGTCGCTGTCTAGGGCTGTGGTCGTTCTGTTTCGTTGCAGTGTGTCCCTGCTGGTGGACCGGTGCTGGTGCTGGTGCGGATGATAATGATGGCTGTTCGTTCTCCTGCCGTGCTTACGTTTATTACTGGTGACAGAGGCACTGGTGCTACTGTTCGTGTACAGCTGAGGTATGAGTGTGATCAGGTCGTTAGCAGAGCTGGCTTTAGTGTAGTTTAGCGGTGGGAAGGCGGCGTAATAGCGTCTCGCCAGGTCATTCGGTGATATTATATTCTTGTCACTCTTGTTGTTGTTGTTGTTGTTGTTGTGACCACCTGACTGCTCACCACCCAAGTCTGCAGTGTCCGATGTGCTGCTCTCGAAATGTTTCAACTTCTCACAGAGTTCATCCACCAAAGATTCAATGCCACACTTCTGTAATAACAACACAACAACTATATTATTACATACATGTACATTGGTACAGAGAGACAGAGAACAACTCTGTAGCAAGCATAAATGCGTGTGCGCGAGAATAATGGCTGCTGGCACACATGCTGCCGCCCCCAAGCTACAGTGACAAGCGTGAGAGGTGGAACATGGTGTACCTGGTCGGATGCAGACATGAGACATTCGACGGCCGCCGAGCGTCTGAGTTGTTCTACATCTGCACGTACATGACTCCACCACTCAGTTGAGCGACGGAACCGCTTACGTCCCCGACCAGACAGTCTCACTTCCTATACATTACAAATATATACATATCTGTGTATACCTACTGTAACACTGCTGGCTGGGGCTGATAAGTAATACTGAATACCTTTGGTATCTGAATATCCTGATCGGTGGAGACGAGGTCCAAGCTATCTCGATGCAGTAAGCTGAGCACGTAACGTGTGTACACAATAGCATCAATACCGCGCGCTTCCAGTTGCTCTTCCAACCAATCAGAGATTGCCGACGGCATGGAAACAAGTTGTGGATACTTCATACTACTCTAATGCACCTACAATATAAATATTTGATATAATAATGCCCGGATACTATACACTGATGTACACACTTACATGTATGCATACAGGATATGTATGAATGATGAGTAGTAGTAGTAGTGGTGGTTGTAGCTGTTGAATTCACGTGACGATTGACTGAGCAACAGAGTCGATATACAACGAGTGGCCAGTAGTACGTCTGTACCACCCTTACGCAGCATACTTTCCACACATTATTCCATTACAATAATAATAATCCATAATCGTATAGTCGAGTGTACAAGTCCAAGTGTCAATCAATCAATCCTTTATATTCGATAGTTTAATAATTTAGCCATTAGAATTTCTAGTTGTAGGGATAAAATGTGTTACGTTAAAATTAAAAACTTAAAAAAAATCTTCTCGGGTTAAATTAAATGGTATCGTTACATAGTTTCGTTTTAGTGAACATTGAGAATAATATTCACCACCCCCATTTTATACCTGGAACAAGAGAAAATTACAAATCATCATCAACATTCATTATTACATACAATGGAAATAGATGTTATTTATGTGGACAGTACTTGTACATTAGTAAATTATCTAAAATTACATTATTAGCTATATTACTATTAATATTACGCATCAATTGCACAATGTGTGATTTTACGTTTCATATGAAAGTTGTGGACAAATATCCGCAGTACAAAATGGAACAGTTTATAAACAATAATGAACCGTGGAATTATTATTATTATATACAGTCGAGTTACTAATGCGTCTGGCTAAAATTAGCTCGAAACAAAACAAAACAAAACCGTCAAAAGATGCGACAGTCAATACAATGTCACTTGAACAAAATTACTTGATTGCGAGATATGAGTAAATTCGTACGTTGGAACGGTATCTGCGATGGCAAATATCAGAGACAACTGATAATTTAGCACGAACCATCGGCATGACAGACACGTATGAAAACAAAGAGTGAAGATTCCAGAACAAAGGGTTCTACTAACTTTATATAACCTTGCAAATTGGTAAGTTTGCGAGTCACAAGACAGCGCGAACTAGCAAAGAAACTGACATGACGCAACTAAACATCACTTTGAACACTGCACGGTGCAGTACAAACCGTCAACACTTGCACCTCAGCGTACCGGATACTGAAGACACTGCGCAATATATTCTAGTAAACAAAGTAAAATTCAACAAATCTTACCTATTTATTTACAGGGATGATGATGAACCCTGTTTACTCCTACACACCCCACAATGAATAAAACATGGCAGCCCAGCAAAGCACCGCGCAAGCCAATCAAGCGCCAAATATACTAAACTCACACACTAACCAACTGTAGTTCTACTCTACACTCATACACTCACTCACTCACACACACATTCAGACATTTCCAAAGTTTCACTTTTACAAAACATACAGTTATTTACCATTACCTATATTGACAGCGATCCTAGTCCTAAATAGCACTGAAACCAGCCTAATTCTCATGCGAAATGTTATATGTACTTATGTTTTCTAATATTTTTTCTTTTTTCAATAATGCCCAAGTTCCAAATTACTTTGTGCCGGTCCTGCTTTAAAGAAAATGAAGATAGCTGTATTCTGAATACACTAATCCAAGTTGTTTCTACCATTTTTCTCTTTGGTCCATAAATATTAATGCACAGATTATCCTGAGTTAATAAAAAAGATTTCAAGAAAAATTTCCAAAATTTAAATGTATTTCAAGAATATGATTGGCCTAGATCATTACTGTTTTGATAATAATGGACATACAAAGTAATATCAAAATGGTCCTGGTCTGAATCATTAAAATGTTGCCACTTTTGCAGTGAATCATTTCATTGCTAAAAACACCATTAATCGTTGTTGTTGCAGATATGTAATTGCTAATAATAACAGTGCACAAAGTGCACTGTCATTATTTTCAGAAATGATTATCATTGTATCCATTTTATTCGTACATCTATTTTTAAATACGCAATTAAAAGGATAATGCCAAATTAGAAAAGCAATGAAAAAAAAAAACATCTCTACTATCCTTTTATTTAATCGTTATGTATATTTTAAAATATTCACAGTTTGAAAATCTGTTATAGAACTTATCATAACCTGCACATTTAACTTCAATCGCTAACGAACTTGTCGGTAAAAATGGCAGAAATAATTGAACTATCAAGTGATGAAGAAACACGCGTTTCTAGTAAAGTTACGTATCAAAAACGATCAGATAGTGATACAAATGAACATGCAGACATTTCGGACATTTTCAAGAAATATTCCAACTTGAAAGAAAAATACAATATTGTGTCAGTGAACAACAGTCCAAAACAGGATTCTTCGGATGCAACAGATGAAGATGTGTTAGACATTGATTTATTAAAAGAAAAACTCAATAGGAAATATGCCATAGCATCTGAACCATGTGACACATTCAAATCTGCTTCTACTAGTGGTAAAATATTCAATAATTCAATCACGCATAATGACACTGATCTACCAAAATCTAAAAAACTTAAATCAAACGATAACACCGACAAACAGAATAAAAAACTGGAAAAGGAGAGACTGAAAGCTGAAAAACAAGCAGAGAAAGAACGACTTAAAGCTGAGAATGAGAAAGCGAAAGCAGAGAAACAAGCATTAGCCAACATGTACAAAAATATAAAACCAGATGAATGTATAAAAGTAATCTATATAAAATAATTAGTGAATTGTTTACTATAAATTATGTGTTTTATTTACAGTTCATAACTGCGTTAATCGATACAGATTTAGTATGTCATTTCTGTGCTAGCGATATTCCGAATGCTTTACAAGCAGCCAACGTGACTTATAAGGTTGTTTCAAATGTACATCCATTCAGTGTGACTTGGTCTCGCAAGTGTCAAACACAATTATCAACTGTCGGAGGACAAGTACATCACACCTAATTGTGCATGTTTTCTTACAACATCTCCAATTCAAATATATTGTATTTTAGTTGAGCTTGACTAATAACGAAGAGCACTGCAATCATGTATTACTAATTATGTTATGGGATCAATGTGTGACTTTGGTACACGAGAAGAAATTTCACTCACACATCGAACTGAAACGAACTTTATTTCCCGATAAACTAATACATCTAGGTATTTTTGGACTGGAGAATTATTTTAGGTATGTATATGTATTGTAACTTGTATCTGAATTGTAGTGAATGATTGTGTTTAATGTAGTTGTTATGTTAGCCAGTATAAAAGTCGGAAACAGAAGTGTCAAAGTGACAAAGCTTTTGCTAATGTGCCCAAAGTGTCTCGGAAAGATATTGACATGGCTCTGATCGAACTACAAATAATGTATGGCATCTCACATCGTATGTTGGAAACACCGCAAGACGTTAGTAGTTTAGTTGCTCAGTTCAGTAAATCAATCGCTCAGATTCCATACAAGTTAGTTCATTGTATACGAGTATATTTGACGAACTAATTACTAATTCATATTACATTGTTATTGTAGACTACAGAAGCAACAGAGACAAGAACAAATGGATTGGTACGTGGCGGGTGATAATAAAGATTGTGTGAAGGTTGATAAACATGGCAATGGACTGTTACGACTCTGGCAACAACAGTTGACACAGTTTACCCTTGCAAGATTGGAAACAGCTGAAGCTATTGCATCCAAATATCCAAGTCCAGCAAGTTTAATGCAGGTATAGAACACATTCTCTTATTTTAATAATATCAATCAGTACTTACTTGTATTTATACATACACTTCACACTGATACGAATAGTATTGAATGATGTCTATCACTGATGTGTGCTACAAGCACTAATAACTCGGGAAACCCCCTGGTGTTTTTGTTTTAGACGCACTAGTAACAAATGTTTCTCTGTTTGTTCATTATGACTCATCCGTTATCATCAAGTTACTAGTGTTTCACAATAATATTATTCACCTTATCTTTGCTGAAGCTTGCGATTCTAATCTGAACAAAATATGTTTGAAATGATTCTATAAGTAGCATATGATTGTCCGGGTGTTTGTATAATGTGATAATAAGAACTGCGGTGTCCGTTATGCATATATTGTAATATTCACAGGCTTATGCACAATGTACAAATAAAACAGACGGTGAGAAGTTACTGCAGGATGTTCCTGTGCGAAGGGCTGCTGGACCGCTGACAAGTGTCAGGAAAATTGGCCCCGAATTAAGTAAAAAAGTATTCACATTATTTACATCCACTGACGGTGCTGCCTTTGTATAAATTGTAGACTTTGGTTTTTATCTTTTTATTACTAATACAGAGGTATGTACAATAATCACTTTTTATAATACTATGTACAATTTATACAAAAATGCTAGTTATTACAAAGTAACAACCTCACTGATTCCAATTCTCCTTTAACAAATTAGTTTACACTGCTGAATTATAAATGATTGTACATATTAAGTATGGTTAACATAAGATTCAAGTTCATATTCATATACACGTATAGGTAGGAGTACAATATAGTTATGTCTGCAACACTGCACACATGACAGTTAGTGTGGTTGTCTAGTCATCCTCCTCATCATCTTCATACTGCACAATACTGTGTTTGTTCTGTGCTATAGCTCGGTTCAGCACTACTAGATTGTCACCAGCGGCACTGGATCCTGTGTCTGTGTACACGAACCTAGAGGGCACGGCCGGATTCGAGGATCTACTGAATGTGACCGGTACACGTAGCGTCAAGTTCCGCATCTTGCCATCCGCTGACTTCTTACTGCCCGTTAACAACTGTTTGATCTCGGATTTATTTAGCATACCCGAGTGCATCGGTTTCGGTACCGCTGTCGCTTTCAATTCCTTCTCTAAGTCCACATTCTCAAACGATGTGGAACTGCTGTCGTACTTCTTAGGAGATATCGTGGTAATCTGAGGCGTATCGCTGTGTTGTTTTAATCGTTGCTGGTTGCCTGATAACATGTGCTGTTGTTGAGTTTTTGCCTCATCGCCGGACCGTTTCGAGACAATGATTTTGGCGAATTTCATTGGTTGAGAAATGGTGCGTGCCGATGTGCTGGGTGCAGGACGTTTCAGTGTATTCTGATGGTGCTGAATGTTGGACGCGGATGACGGTGGTGTGACTATCTGTTGTTTATTGATGACCACTAGTTTATTAGCGGGTGTTTTCTTGTGTGCCACCAGCATGGGTTGATGTTGCTGTTCGTCCAGTGCGGTGTGTGGATCACTAGCTAACAGAGACTCGTCATCCGCAAATATGATTGGTAGATCCATGATATCGGCAGTGGTTAGACTGGGCGGCGGTGGTAGTGGGGATTCTATCTGTGCGGGTCGTGCTTTCGTAATCACTTGACGTCTTGCCTGTACATATTTCGGTGATCCTGTAGCTATAAAACAAATGGTCCATTAGTAGTGCACCTGTGTACTATGTATATATGATGGATATTACTTGTACTTCGAATACATTTAGTTCCATCCGGTAGTAAGAGTACGTTGGCCATGTTTGATGCTCGGCTGCTATTGATCAGAGTGACAGGTTTACCAGCTGTAGATAATAATTTCTGAGCTGTATTTGCAGTGACGGGAATATTCTCTAATACTGGAACAATGACAAACACAAATATAATATACGAACATATATATGCAGCTGGCTGACTTACTCTTCAAGCCTGTAGAACCGGAACCAGCAGATGATCGGATTGTAGAGGAATGCGAGAGACGCATACTGCCACCTTGCAGTAAACTAGACAGTGTAGTCGAGTTTGTAGTGATAGTTCTACTAGGCACACTGGGTAATGCTGAAACACACATACACACACACACACACATATAACTGTGGACACATATGTATGTGTGTGTCTGGAGAGTGAGTGTATGTATCTACCTGCTGGTACACTGGGCACGGGTATGATGCTCTGGATGGCACGATTCAAGGCCTCGGCACTGTTGGCTGCACGGAACACATCGGGCTTGCTGAGGTAACTACCTGGATTAGGATCAGAGGGAATGTTAGTAGCGGTATCAGGGGTGGGTGGACGTATCTGACTGATGCTACTGTTACTATTACTCGGGGACATGGATGGATTACCAGAGGACAGAGGAGAGTTAGGGAATCCCTGGAAACTATGTTGTAATTTCTTCTTCCCAGTACCAGGGGGACGTCCAACTACAATGCAATTAACCACGTTATATACATATGTATGTGTGTGATTCCCTATAAACTACCACAACACATTTACCAGGTCTCATCTTTAGCGGTTGCGGTGATGGAGGTTCACTTTCAATAGAACTACCATTGGAATTATTTCGGATACGAGTTTTTATCTGTTTACTCTTAAAGTGTTCGTTGACAAATGTTTGTTGCGTGCGCGGTACAGATGGATACGGTGCCAGTAAAATACTACCGAGGAACTCTGCAATTTCATCCTTGAACAGAGAATGCCAACAAGTGAATACAATTAGTAACAATAATCATAATTTAGTACTTACCAAGATACATCGGTCTACAATACTCTGTGTTATACCTTCGGCTCGACGTTTACTTTTACTGATGCGCAGATAGTCGTCTCCCGATCCGACAACAATCAAGCCAGTCTCCACGCGCATCCGTTCTCTCAAGTCTTCCATATCTTCACGCCTGCCAATCAGACAATTTTACACAAATGTACACTGCTATGTAAACGCTATTTTGTGAACAATTGTACTTACGAAGTGCGATGTGAATTCTGACCGATAACAAACAGCACTGGATATTGCAAGTCCAGCAAATAATCGTCCGGTTCACCGCGGCGGCCCTCCGCTGTGAGCAATGGGAAACCCATGCACACTACAGCCACTACATGCTCCACTTCCGCCACCTGACATGCTACGGCCGCGCCTGTGTTGAATCCGACAAGGATTATCGGCCGTCCTGGGCAATCATTGCGCACCTCCTGGATCTTGGCACGTGTGGCACTGAACAAGTGGTCTGCACAGTTGACCATGCTCATACGTAGACACGTCTGACCGAGATTCGCTTGCACGGTGAGCACATTCGCTAATGTTGCAAGTAAACTGACCCAGCGGTGTAAACGTTTCGATGGTGTACTTGAGACGGAAGTGGCGGAAGCAGCTACAATAATTATTGGATTACCAGGCAGTTTCTTAGGCTTGTCCTGCATTACACTGGCCCACACAGGGTCCCATGTACGTTTCAACAGCGGATATAGATTCTCGTTACTAGTCACACCCTGCCGATTGGTATTATTCGGCCCGAACATCATTTTCTCAACGAATGTCGGTAACTTGGATTTGAGTGTCTGTAATATTAATTACAATAATTGTTATTTGTAATAATAATAATAGCCGCTACAATGTGTTGTACCTGTAATATGTCTAGATACGCAGCTAGATACGATGTACTCAGATGTTCAATAAGCAACGTATGTAACCACTGTGTGAGTCTAGTGTCCCAGGATATACTGGCCATCAGACTCCGCACTCTCTGCACAGATTTATCAATTACAACTCTACGTAATATTGGCTCGTTCCAAGAACCGGCGTACGCTAAGCGCGCCATGCGATCCGAGTTTAATATTTTAATCATACTAGTAAACAAACGGTTCTGTGATGTAGTCCAATTTGTTCTAAAACATTCATTAGTGGAATTATTCATAGAGAGTAACTTGTCAATAAGCAAATATCTATCATACTTGGACACTGACTCCTCCCAGTCCTCATTGCCATCACCGACCCGTGCCAGTGCAGCATGTCTCTCACACTCCTCCATCAAGCTCTTCGCCTTGTCCGCTTCGTATATGGGTGCAGGCGGTGGCGACACCCTCTCCACGTCTATATCATCCCTCTCCTCCACGGACCTCTGTGGTGGTAATGTCGGATTCACCCGTAGATTGTTCCTAGGTACAAACAGTGTTTTGGTGGGCCGAATATAACTGGTTTCAGGCCGCCAATTCCACGGTCGCGAGTAACAGTGATCCATGAGTACTGGATCTAGTTCTTTCTCCTAAACCAACATCATTGTAGAAACAGTAAATGATGATACCACATTCACACATGCACACACTGCTACTATTACCCCAGTTGTAGAGAACTGATGAAAATATGTTATAAGTTTGGTTGAAGCATCATCACTTATGTCTGCGATTGGACTAGTCACACTGTATACACTCGGTACAATATTTATTTGCGGTATGGATGTTGTTGCCATAGACTAAAATTACAACCAATCGAGTATTGTTTGTAAACCATTGTTTTTACTATAGAGTAACCGATAACCTCAAAGTAATACTTACGGTTAAGTTCGTTGTATTCATTGGCGTTGTTAAAAGCATCTTCAGCGGACTATCTTTGGATTTGTAAATGTCAGTCATTTTCTTATAATTTAGCTGCTAACAATAACTTTTAAACGATGAGAATAATACTATTATCAATATAATACGAAACAACTTTTTTTAGCGTTTATTTCATTGTACATAATACTCAGTGTCACCAACAGTTACTAGTAAGTTTTCGATCAAAAATTCCCTGCAGCATTTACTGCGCACAATATAAAATATTGCGAATGAAATTTATTTACCATATGTCTGAGAAAGTTTGTATAAAATTAGGGGAACCCCATACACAGAATTAAACACATCAGTAGAAAAAAATTATTTATTCTTTAAAATATCACTCAAAATACATATTAATATTTACCAGTATATTTGGTTAACATTAAAAATTCACACTTTGAATATGATCACTGTAGAATGAGTGAATTACTTGGTAAAATAATAGTTTATAAGATTTAACTGACACTGAATATGACTGAATATGAAGAGAAAATTGTAGGAAAAACTTGTAAGTTTTCGCGTGAACGTTCAATGCTGAATTCCCAGCTCACTATAGTAATATGTATTTAAAATTCACAACATCGAATATAATAAGTGCACTTGGCAAAAACCTATCGCATCACATGTCTAATGACGAACAAATTATGAATAAAGTAAAACAGTCCACATTGGCGCTCCTAGAAGCGAATATTCAAACATATCAATCATTAAAGCTACCGTACACTGGTTCGCTACTAAAATAGATGCCTGAATGTCTTGTTATTTTATCAAGAATAAGAATTACTTTCGAACATGTCACTCACCAATTCTGCAACGTAACCACTCTACCATCACTAGCCTACTACATACCATAAAATCAGTCAGTAGTAGTATTTGCAGGTAGAACAGTTGTACACGACAGAATGACGAGCGGATTTCTTATCACTTTACAATATAATATTAACATATGTGTATGTATGTATTGCTGCGACATAGGATATGACTGACATTCGATACCAGCCTGGACAGCATCACAAGTACACGGGACTTCTGCAGTTCGGGCATGTTTTGTTCTGACGGATCCAAATAGTAACGCAGTGCTCATGGAACTCGTGGCCACACTCTGCTAACGTCTTGATAGTTCCGCGATTCATATCATCCAGACATATAGAGCATTTGTTTGTAGAATTTCGGCGACGTCGTCTCGACCCACTACACATAAACTATCGTTAGAGAAACATTCTTTTCAATCTGTTCATATTTGTAGACGTACCTGCCAGATGCTGATCTAGAACTAGTCCAAGGATCATAATCTATTTCACTCGTGTCCTCTCTGCCCGAATACTGGTATCCATGTTGTCGCTGTTGCTGATTATCTTCCTGATTAAAATAATAATAAAACGCTGTGCCTATCGCTATTCCGACCAGAATAGCGAACGTTATTCCTGGATATGCCATTCTGAAACGCAAAACGATAACGAAACACTACCGTGATCTGTGGACAAGTCTTAGGCTCATTGGCTTATCGGGCGCGTAAACACTAACAGTCAATTGATGATGATAATAATAACACAACAGTGTACAGCTGATTTTGGCAGACATTTGCAATTACAGCAGCTCTCAATTCAAAAAGGTTCACTTGAAAACAATAGAAATACATATATTAAGCAACTTGGAATTTTCTGTTAACAATT
>JAGJTL010000899.1:83008-97136 GCA_022063505.1 Calosoma granatense
ATAAATAAATAAAAGATTTAAATCGTTAATGTCAATTTTAACAACACTGACATTGACTACCGCTGGTTTGACATAATGCGCCACTGTCGGCCGCACTGAGAACTAAATTTGACATTCGGCTTTTGACATTTCGTCAACCAAGGTTCCTGTGCTAATTGTGTTTATGTTATGTGCGTAAATTATATTTGTGTATGTTGCAGTTAGATTTTACAAATTATGTGTAAAATGACACGATCAAGATTACAACGATGATATAGAACAAATGAACTGAGTCATGGCGGAAACTCGTATCAAACCTCATCCTGCACGACAAGATTAACGTATATATAAACATAATTTTATTCAGTGTCACGGTAACTACGATACCATTGCAATGAATTGATTAAATTATTGTAGTATAATAATTGTTCGACATGGCTTGCACATATTTACATTTACTTCCAGTTATAGTATTTCTTTGGTTCCCGCTAACATTTATTATAACGTACGTGTGTAAGTGTATGTTTCCAGTGGAGCGGTATATTTGATTGAATGTTACTTTCAGATTTATAATATCAGTTGTACTGGGCCATGTGAATCCGTTCTTTCCGTACATAAGCGATACGGGTACTTTTTCACCGGAAAGTTGTGTATTTGGTCAGTTAGTAAACATTGGTATTATCCTGCGTATGTATACCTGTCACACTGATCTGTCCAGGTATGTATACAGTTCTGACATGTCCATTCACTTCTAGTTGCGCTGGTGATGTATGTGCGATACAGACAGACCCGGGAACTATACCATAATCATAATTTACCATATCGAGTACAAAAGTTGAATCAAGTGTCAATTATAACTGGACTTCTGGGCGTATTCGGAGTGAGTGTGGTTGGAAATTTTCAAGAGACGAATGTCATAAGCGTACATCTGTTGGGTGCATTTGCTGGCTTTGGTCTGGGAGCAACGTATTTAGTTTTACAAGTGAGTGTATGCTAGGAATAATAATAGTGTTTGTAATTATAAGTATTGACTGTACTGTTTACAGACTGTGATATCATACAAATTATTTCCGATGGCTGGTAAACATTGGATCCTGTATGCAAGGGTTGTGCTGTCATGTTTATGTGTTCTCGCATTCTTCTTGTGTATATTGTTCGCACTGTTGAGTATACATTTCTTCAAAGGTTAGTTCGCAGTTCGTGATGAATGAATGTAGCGCGGTAGGTAATGTGATTGTGTATGTAATAAGGTACATTGCAGGGAAAGACATTAAGGACATGACTAAATGGTCGCGGAAGGATGGCGGCTGGGAGTTGCATCTGGTGAGCACAATCAGTGAATGGGTGACGGCGATATCCACCATGACATATGTGTTAACATTCAGTCCCGATTTCCGTAACATCTCACTGTCGGAGCCCGTGTTGCATATTGAGGATGCGTTAATTTTAAATCAGAGTGACTCCGTTACGCACGTGAACACTTGACAGTCTGTCAGCACGAGTACTAGCACGGAGGACCTGGTGCACTCCCTATCCCATCCACCTCCAGCTCCAGCCTCTCCTGCTTCTACAGTGCTGTGTAACGGGTGTCAGTGTGTTAGACCAATGGAGGACAACAGTGTCAAGGCACTGAAAGTAACGGACACCGATGACACTTATAATAATGATACTGATGATGATGAACAAATAATTAATAGCAACTGTAGTGGTGGTGTAGTGGAAGAGAATGTTCCCAGTGATACTGTGTCGCTATCTGCGAGGACTACACCCAGTAAACTATTCTCATTGTCCATGTCATTACTGTTGGCCGCATTTCTGCAAGCCGTACGATGCCTTACCAGTTTTATTGATGATACGCTGAAAAATATCTAGTAAAACAAATCTACCACATGTATACGTATACATAATTGTTCTTGCATATACATATATAGTACGTACGTATAATATGTAAGTTAATTTCCAACACTTGGAGAATAGTTCTGCTTCCAAGTTGTATTGTGCGCTTACAACGGTATGCATGTACAGCTCTCCGGCTCTAATACCGGTGCCATCCACTTACCTGACTTGCTAGTATTTCATGCTGTGTAACAAGGGACAATCTCTCAGTATCTCATAGTATTTTTATTAATAACTTGTTATAGAATCTCTAGGTATATACATCTACATTATAACTAAACTAAACTAAGCGAGCCGCCTAACAAACTTACAATTCTACTACATATTTGTTTTCTGCAGATCTGCATATGGTTTGTTTCAGTTATTTCTGGTGACAGTATTTAGTGAAATATATTTAATATCTGTGATTGTCCGTGACAAATAGATCTCTTGGTTTTTTCCTATGGGTGATAGTAGACAATATTTACGTTTGTCTTGTGTTCGTGTGTATTTTAGCCAGTGAACAATCAGTTGATTTGAGTTTGCAATAGTTTATACTAAGAGTTGTGTAGGATACAGAATGTCTGTATTATGAGTATTATGTGTGTACTTATACATAAAGTATTTGAGTTCGTTCAGTATTTGTAATAAAACCAGTGCGATATTATTATTATATGTACATATTGGTTATCCTGAATTCTGTACACTAACAAATATACAAGCCTGCAGCGTTGTGTAACAATGGCCGTTTCTGTTGTCATATATGTTACGACACTACCACAGCCTTGTAACAGCAGTGTACACTAATGTCCTAATGTTTTTTCGTTTCGACATAATCGAATGTACATACATACATATATGTCGTATTTTCTCTAGTGTTGATTTACATCTTGCCGGCCTAATGTGATCATTTGTTGTGATAAAATAACAATATGTTAAATAATAGATAGATGGAAATATCGATTCAGAATCGTATCGTATTACAAAACATTGATGACTTTATACAATTTACGTAGTATCAGATATATGAGTCAGTGTATTCGACTGGCTAATACAAGTGTCACTGTGTATCGGATATCTTGTACATACACATATTTACCTTATCTATTTAGCGAATAATTCGGTATTATCTATAGATGTGCGCGTGTGTGTGTGTTAATATTTCTATACATGTACACACGCCGGTCCGTGTCTTGTTAGTTTCATTTGTGATTTGCACCTTGTCTATCGGTGACAATGTTTAACCGAAGTTCTGTACAATTACGCTACTTGCCCGTACTGTGTTTTGTATGGCTGGTGGCTACATTCATTGTATCGTAAGTATTTACCATTCATATTCACGCACAATTAATCAAAAACACTTCATTACAAGTGCTTCTATTCCATATCAATTAATTTTATACAATTTCCATCACTATATTTGACAAAATTAATCTTTGCATTAAGTAATTTTCTCCACAGAGAGGACGATATTTTAATTTATATTTTTATATTAATTTAAATATTAGTAGATTACACTAGAATCTATTAGATATGTAGATAATATTTGTATTACTATTGCCAATTTTACTAGTCATGATCAGTTGAAAATGATAATTTTGCATTAAATACTGCTATTAATTGCTATGATTACATATTAATCTATTGATTAAAAGTATTAACTCTACCTTTAGTAATTATATATATATCCTCTGTTATACAGAACAGATTGTTTGATCTTGTAAATAAATTAACGGAATTTCCGTAGTTTACAAATATGTACACACCAATATGTATTTTAGTATGAAACTAAACAAACGCGTCTCTGAACACACGTGTTCTATCTTTATCTAAAGATGCCTATCTGTCTCTGAGAATCTGTCGGAATAAGTAATTGAGAGGTGTGCGGGGGTAAAGTAGGATACTGCTATCATGTATACACATGAAACTAGTAATTAAGTGTTTTTAACTAATTATAGTAAATTGCTATAATGTTTGTCCTTGTAATGGTTGGTTGGTTAAATATATGATGATATGTATGTATGTATATATTGTCCGTGTATGTATCAGGTACGCTGTGGCTGCATCTTTGGACCATGTGTACCCTGTATGGCCGTACATCAGTGATACAGGCACTTTAGCACCAGAGAGTTGTATATTCGGCATTATGCTCAATATAGGATCATTATTGAGTAAGTCTTCACATATATGAAATACATGTCATTTCAGTTGTGGTTCCAGAATGTATACACGATAAGTATACAATGACGTAGTATTTCCTTTTAATTATGATGATATAATATTAGTTCTGATTCACTTCTAGATAAACATAAAACACTTATATCTAAAACACACTTGTGTTCATTCATTCATTTATAAAATTATTACAATGAGATTAGTAATGAATAATAATTAATGAGATAACTATTGTGTTTCAGTGGGTCTGGTTCTTTACGTTAGATACAAACAGATTCAAATGATTCTGAAATCTCCTGATCAATATAACCGAATACTGAACTGGATGAATAGGTTCTGTTTGTTCACTGGTATGTTAGCGGCGATCGGTGCATGTGTTGTCGCTAATTTCCAAGAAACTAGTGAAATAACAATGCACATGTTTGGTGCAATGCTGTGCTTCGGTGTTGGATCCACTTATTTCATAGTGCATGTAAGCATTCCACTGACAGTACTATCAGCGTAATGGAAGATGTTTTAATATATACTTGTCGTGTTCATGTTTCAGACAGTCGTCTGTTTCTTTATCTCTCGGCACACGTTCTCTCTTAATTTAATGCGAGTGACATTATGTGTTATATATGTGATATCGTTTGCTTTCACAATGATATTTGCCAAAATGGCATTCGCAGAATATAGAGGTAAATTGTACAATCAATTACGAGAATTTGCAATAGTATGTTGTATAATATGTTATTTTACAGTGTCATTCATTGCTGCTCTAGAGTGGAGTCCGGACAATCCAGGATATGACCTGCGGTTGACAAGTACATTCGCGGAATGGGTGCTGGCCACATGTCAGGGACTGTACATATTATCTATGACTTATGATTTCAGAACAATCACTTATAAACTAACATTTACATTAACAGAAGACGATATACAGAAAAATAGTGCGTAAACTCTCTCGCTCTCTCCTTCAGATTTGATTAAACACTTTCATTACAGCAATAATATGTGCGAATACATTAGATATTATTTATTAATTGACTATTTGATAAATTGCATTTTACCACGAATTACTTGATACAACGGTTTACTTATCAATATTAAAATCTCTGTGTAAATATATGTATATTCAGTTGGTGTTTAGTGTTGGTGTACAAGTAAGATTTCAGTTGTGATGTTCGTATTAGAATGACACAATTATTAGTACGTATCTAACTATCTGTTTCATGTTAAACAAACTTGAAATACTTCAATCTATTTCTTCCCTCTCCCATTTGACTGCTATCCATTACATATACTTTATCATGATTCCTCCATTCCTTATATATTCTTGATTGATTTCTCCTTGAATATCTACTCTGTAGTACATAGTGTGTGCTGGCGCGGCTCCGGGAATATAGAGAAATTGATTTATGGTAAATTCTGTTGAAGGGTGAAGTCTTAGGAATGTCTTGTTAAAAAACTAGAACGCGTTGCTGTGTCGTGCTAAGGGTGCACAGCACAGTCCTTGAACTGAAAACAAATTGGAACGTGATTATTATTATCTTTGATCGATGTATTGCCAGTACAGTGTAACTGTAACGTATAACCAATGTATGTGGATTTGTTTGTAATTTGCCTTTGATATAAATTTCTCAGTTCTCATATTATCTATACTTGGTGCACGCCACTGTTTACTGGCTGTGTGACTATACGTGTTTGTGCTGTTGTTATACGTGGTGTCATAAGATGATTATTATCTTGTGTGTGTCTCTCCTGTGCGCCAGGAGTTCACGTGTGCTGAATATGTGATGTACTCACACATTCAGCACTACACACACCTCTAAGGATATGAATAAAATATCACGTGTCACACACGGTGTTCTATATATGTAGATCCTATGGGATGACGGTGATGTTGGTGTACGCCACTGGTACACGGGTTATAGTAGGTTGGGCAGCGATTTAATTATCCGGAAACACATCGGAGATTTAAGAGTTTCAGCTTAGATGCCGTGAGAGCCGGCTGTGTAAACATAGAACAGTGTTCGAGTGTGATAACTTATATAGACTATTATTCTTCATTTAGTATCATTGAAAATCCATACAAGCTCCTAGTATACATTGTAAACACACACATGCATATATATATTTAATTTATCTAACAAAATTAATGCATGTATGTACGAGGGCTGTTAGTTCCTTTTTGTCCGTGTTTTCAAGGGCTAAATGTACTGTGTATGTAGTGAATTTTTCAATTTCCTGTTCACTGCTCAATGTCCGGAATGTACTCCGATTTAAGACCAGATACTGGAAATTATTTGTACTTTACGAAATTCACAAAATATTTCCACCACCAGTACATGTACATATGTATATGTAGGGTAGATTTAAATTATAGCTAAAATGGCAACTTGAATGATTGCGTGTGCGTGTCAGCCTTGATATGTTAAAGTGTTAGATATGTTTGTATACATAAGGTATGTGTTAGAATCTACTGCTGTACATATTTATTCATACATATTACTGCCAACATGTACAACATATAATATATTTATCCGCATATACAACATATTACCGACACTGCAGTATTTCTTTAAAAATATATAGAAAGATATAATGCCGAGTATTTAAGTATGATTTAAATAATTTATTCCGGCAGAAGTTTTAACAGTGTACAGTATATTTTCATGGATGTAAAATCGTGACGTGAATATAAATAAGATTGTTGACTTGACGTGAAGTGTAGGAGAGTTGTGTTGCTAATGAACTAAACACAACAACCTACGTTACATCGGGGCATGAATTCCTAAATCTCTGGTAGCCGAACTATGTCTACCCTCTGTAACAAACACACATCCACTGACATCATAATTGAACAGGTTGCAACAACAATTTTATCAATAAATGCCATTTGTCATAGCGATCAGCGCTGCTCAAACTCTCTGTATCATAGACAATCTATCTATCTACCTCATTTATATACTATGCATCCCATGGACGTACATGTGGGTCGATCAAAGGGCACACACACTCACACATATATATGTATATTGAGTGGGTAGGACCTCTATGTAATCGGCTGCTTAATTCAATTACTAAATTAGTCTCTGGCTAGTCAAAGACTATTAATTTAAACGTACGTACTATGGATGTTAGCTAGACAAAAGACACTATGTCCCGGTTCGTGTCCGGGTCATATAGACCGGGACTCCCCCGTGAGTGAAGGATGAGTTTAGTTCACATTCATACCGTGTACCAGCGTTGACGTTCAATTCAATTTCAACTTTATCGTTTCGACGAGATTGAAAATTTATCCGGCCCGTCTGACACAGAAGAATTTTGACAGAATATTTCCGTACCGAGTAACTAATAGTTGAGCTTCACATAAATGGAATATTCTAGACTGCTTGCACTGATATCGGTATATGATTTACTATGTAATAGTAGGTAATGTAATGTAGCACATATGGCATGGGAGAAATTCTTGATTGTATGTTCCGAGAGTTGAAGATTGCATGTACCCGCCGCTGATGATGATGTCACACGATGTAAAGTTGCCGTCGCTAACTTATTAAAGTCATGCTCCACTCAACCCTACCTTCACTCTCCGGACTTTCAGGCTTCCGGAACTCCGGCAGTCGACTGCACCGTCGTATAATTATATTCTCCCCTCTCTTCTTCCTCTACTCGCTGCTTGTGGGTAAAGCTTCCAAATTATTCCTGACAGATAATTAAATTTTTAATATTTTTAAACTCAAGGCACCACATTTACTGTACCACTAATTAAATGGTACGTACATTGTATGTACCCGTAAAATTAGAGGAGACTCGCCTTTATATATAGCATAGTCAATAATAGTACAGGTTTATTTCACAGAAAATTCAGTGATTTGTCCACAATAGATAGTAGCGCACATGTGAACAATGTACAATTACAGGTCATTTATACTCGGACAATTGGCAATCGGACGTACGTCAATATTGATTTTAATACAATGCATACAATTTAAATGAATGAATGCATGCATGGATATACCAGCTACCTCTCTCACTCACTCATTCCGCGCAACGTGCTGTGTAATACAGTTCAAAATTATCTTTCTTTGTTTGTGGTCGTTTTGTAATAATATAAATGTAAGATACATTGGTAGATAATGGATTGTGGTGATATAAGATGTGTATAAATTATGGCTGGTTACTCTTAACTCTTCTCCTTCTTCTTCTCCCTGCACCGGTAGAAATTAGAATTTCAATTTTCGTTGGTTTCTTATGCAAATTCACTTAGTTTTACTCATTACACGGGTGAGCAGGTGTGTGAGGAATAAAAAGTAAATGTTAATTAAGTACAAACAATCAATGTATATGCATTACCGAAGATTGTGCAAGGTATCTTAGTAAATAACGATAATGCATTGCTAATTATACACGCATTCACCCAGGCATTTGAATTGTTGACATACTGACATACTTCACATACTGAAAGATCAAATGTCTTATTAAATATGTATGTATATAGGATTTGTCGACAAGTAATACACTTATATAATGATAATAATAAGTTCAACAGGTGTATGGTGTGTTTGTGTCATTTCATAGTAGCTGTACATAGGGTAGATATTCATACATACGTACACACACATGTATGTTAGAGTAATATGTTGTGGTGTACGTATGTAGGTACTTTACATTATTTTTTAAATTGTGATTACACTCCCCTCACACACACACACATGCGGCTTGGATATTTTCAGGTCAGGTAGTAGGGTGTACATCTGGGTGGGTGTTGGAGTGGTGTGCGCGGCCAGGGGCGTACGTCGATCAATATATACAGGGGGTGCAGCTTGGAAGCAGCGTCTTGTACTTGTGATGGTGGGAAGCAGGGATATTATAGGATACGCAATACCATATGTTAGTATTATTGCTTACAGCATCAATTTTATCCAACAATAAGCACACTGTCGTTCAGCAAATCAACATTTGTACATCCGGGGAGCTGTATTACTTTATTATTCTACATTAGCAATAAATTTAAGCTTATCGTGTGTATGTAACTATAGTGTATATGTATATGTAAGATATTTATGATGTTAATGTTCTGAATTTTAAATATTTCCTTCGTGCATACATAGTGTACACTCACGTTAAAATATTCAAATTATGTAAACCACACATACCTTATCTGCATGTGATATTAAGAAATATTTTTCACTAAAATTCCCGCGTTCTAAATTCTTAATATTACATAGTTTACATCTTGTCTAGCGCTCGTGTATTTATTATATACTATAGCATAAAAACAAAATATTATTATAACTAATAATAGAATTGAACATTGGCCACCAACTCTACAATGATGTATGTATGTTCACCTACTTGTACGAGTATATGTATGTACGATGTAGAGTTTGTAGTTCAGTCACGCGTGAAGATTCGCTGATCCAAAACCTGAAGGGATTTAAAATTCATACGATCGACTTGGTGTACTTTGAGTGAGTGAAGAAGACAGCTAGATATGCAGATAGAATGAGTGACTGAGCTAGAACCATAGGAGATAGGATATTCTCCACTCACACGAATGATGTATCAGCTTCCGCTCCAGTTACACATATATACACACACACATACACACACATGATACTATGTTCATGTACTCTGTTTTCTATTACATCATAGCAGAGTTACGAATTCATGACGCCTCCAATGTAAATTGAACACTTTTAAAAAGAGCCTCAGACTTCTTATAAATATGTATATATGTATGGGAGAGATGTGTTTGATGGAATCTTATAAACTACCTCTGTACGTACGTAGTAAAAACATAATACATTTAAAGACAGGTCCAGTATTTGATGTCCGTCTCTGTGCAGAATTACTTTACAATTCAGCGTGTGTTTCTCTGCTCGGCAAACTGTTAGCAAAGATTTCAGGCTTTACATGTTCAGAAAACCGTTACTAGCAGGACATAAAACATTATTCTGATGTTAGTGTGTCTCACGGGACACACATACACACATTGTGTTTGTCTGTCCAGTCTCGTTATCGACAGCTTTTCTACCACGTACCTTGTAAAGTATTGTAAAGCGCTTCAGCTTTTCTTCACAACCTACACACACGCACACATGCAATGTTCAGTGGTGTACACTTTATGAAAATAACCGTGTACATTGATTACGTGATCACTACCAAGTGCTACTCTGATTATAATAGGTTATACGTGATATGAACTAATTAATTGCAGTTATTTTTATACGGATCTATTAGCACAATAATTGTAATTACATATTCCAGCTTAGAGTACTACAGCAATGTCGCATACAGTATATTACGCAACACACATTACACATGTGTAATACTGGTCAAGGAACTGCTGCGGTACAAAGGCAGTTTCTATTGCACTGTATATTGCCAGTATAACAATAATAACAATTATTTAAAATTTAGGGAGCTTTGAAATATAAAAGTATCTTAAATTCAAATTCATGTCATGTTAAAGTACATTTTTATTATCTGCTCTGCTGTCCGTCTGTTACTTGTCTATTTCAAATGATCAGATTACATCCCGAAGTAAATGGCTGCTCTCGAGATACCAAGCGGACAAGCAGACAGCCGGACAAAGTACTCTGATAGCTATGTTACGGTGTCAAATGTCCCAGGTTCCATAGATATAACTTCTCTGTACCTTGACAAAATGTTGCATGAAATAGTTGATAGAAATGTTCATATTTATTTCCAGTTCATGCTTTATACAAAGTGTAATAAAGTTTGAAAAATAACACGTAACGCACTGTGGACTGTTGTGCTGTGTTGTGTACATTAATTTGTATTTATGTATGTAGAATCCTGTTAGGTCGGTTCGTGTTATATGCATAGAGCGTTGCCTGGTGTCCGTGTGTTATAATTTAGTTTGCATGTGAGCTTCCGGACCAGAGGCGCCACAAACCGCTACACTAATTCGATATGTTCACGTGGTGGATGCCAGTGAAGTTAAATGAAGTGAACATGCATCACCAACACGTACACACACTCACACATATACTCTACACTTAGATCTATTTATATATATACCTTATGTAGAGTTGGATCTAAATATTCATTCTATCGTTACACTAAAATACAAGATCTCTAAGTTCCAAATTTGATTTCGCACGCCTCACCTATGGGACCGGACAATCAATTAATTTCTGTCCCTCGGCTATTATTTTTAATTATCCGTTTCTCTTTTGTCTCTGCGAGTTTGTCACTAATTGGTTCGTTCCATTATGTTCAGATAGTATTCAGACACTAATTGTATGTTTTACATACGTACCTACGTGTACATACAGTTAGTATTTTAATCTGGCATACACACGTGAATATATAATGTATAATTAAACATGGAATCAGTATATGAATGAGTAATTCACTATGTTAAATAAATAATAGACAAATGAGTATGTATATATGTATGTATCTATGAAGGTAGATGGTGGAATAGTAGTAGTTTATTTCAATATTTCACTAATGTATATGTGACGTCACCAGGTCCAGGGGTGCCGGTGCTCTTCTCGCTACGGTCGATAACAGAGTTCGGCAGCATCTGCCGACCCCATGCCCTGCTCTACCCCCTGCAGGGCCTGGGGAGTGGGTAATGGGTGACTGACAACCTGCTACCACTGCCGGAAGCAGCTCTTCCCTCTCTATTTTAACACATTCACTCACTCCCTCACTCATTTCTGATATTACATTTTTACAATTCTAAATTGTCAGCTAATACATTACGACACACCTAACACTATTATGTATATATGTATGTGTGTGCGTGTTAGGATGAATCATTGTTATAATTTAGACTCATGATATACTTTCTACATAGTATTACAGAGTTGTAAGTAAATTCCCTAACTCCGGTGTGAAATATTATTTTTTACATATTCTCCAGGATTAAAGTCCAGTTTCCGTTTCCGTTTCGCACCTGTGACATCCGGTAATATTTCCCACCGGAATCTCAAACTTTTCCGCTATAAGCTCGGTGAATATTGTCGGTTTGATTGTTATTGTTAGTGTGATTGTTTTATTATGATTAGTTTATCAACATTACACCCATACACCACTATATGCATGTTTAATCAATAAAACTATCAACTATTTTGTTCACACAAGTCTTACATATAACGTGTATGTACATACAGATATTGCCTATAAATATGTACACTGTAATCCGTAATTGTTCATACATAGAATCCCTCGTATATATTCTCATGAGTATTTCTATGCATACACTGTACACTGTACACGGTCCTTTTGTTCTGTTAATATGTCCGTAGAGATTTATATGCGTGTAAATTTCAGTTCTATGTACAATTAGTGTAGTTATTTACCATTATTTGTATCGCACACACACACACATGCACACACATATTCATTGAATCAATTCTGATTGTCAATCTCTATGTACAACCGGCACGTACCCTGATTGTTACTCAATCAAATGTAATTATCCTTTCAGTTACTATGCTGTCACTATATATTATTGTGCAACTGAAATAAAAAATTATCGCACTCACAAATCACTTTTATTATGTGAACAAGTGTGACACAACATACCTCTTGTGTTTAGTATTGTTTCAATAAATAACAAATATTACTTATACTGTTCATATAACATTCATTAGTGTGAGATATTTACCTTTATTATATTTTTTATATTAAATGATACGATACAGGCAATGAAATAAAGCCTCACCTCAGCCTCTCTGCATGGGACAGTAATCATAAATAAATGACTGGGTTACAGTACCGGTTCATTGAATTTTGCATGATATTGATGATCCTCCCATATCCTGTGTGCGTGTGTGTGGTCATCCGTCAATTCATGTGACAGATTTATGCATAAACTACCCATCCTCGTATAATATGTCTAGGTAGATACGAGACAATTATTCATTATCTCATTTTAGAATCATTAATTACTATTTACTATTACTATTTACTCAAACGTTCATACGTGGATAGGTGTCTAGTAGTAATTGTGAATAACGTAATCACAACAAAAAATACAAAGCTCAGTACATACATTTCATTCCATTGTATTATGATTGTTAACAAGGGTTACACATCACTTTTTCTTCATATGCGAGACCGTTATACATTTGGATATTGTGGCTGTGCGCGGGGCATAGTACCTGATGTCGCCCTTCCGCAATGCTACCAGCTGTACCGGGATCCATCCGTACCGCTGGTTCTCTGTGACTGGTGCCGCGTATTTCTGATTCGGTGTTCCGACTTGGTACGCACGGATCCGCTGTAATTGTACCGTGTCCACTCTACCCACATCTGTGCCGTGGTATTTCGAATAGAATTTCCCGGTTATAGGAGCGGCTTTGATGCTCGGATTAAACGCATCGTGTATGCGGAAAAGTCTGTTCTCTCTGTCGAACGATTCTTTCAACACTTTCGCGTTGTACCGTGGCCGAGGCTCATTTTTTGCAAACATTTTCAATGAAATTTTGCTGACATTACTGTCTGTGTGACAATTGATTTAGAAACAATACAGCAACAACAAGTGCATAGCGAGCCTAGTGCTTATTTGTAATAATAATGTTATTAACATCATCATCATGATATGAAATGTAACATGTTACCTACCCGACAAGTATGTACAACGTATACTTACTACAGATTAGCCTTTTCACTTTTAATTACATACAACGATTTTACATATAACCATGAAGTTGACAGTTGAACTACTATCAGTAACACTGGCCCACCGAATGCTCCTTGTGCTACGGTTCCACATTTCATCTAAACAGATTATATCCTGGCTCCATCACTAGCTTCTTCACTCCCTCTGGCAATGTGATAATTTCACCAGACATAGCAGCACCATGCAACACGGAAAAACGTTCATGAAAACGTGCATTTTATAGAAATAGATACAATGAGAGTAAAATGAATGAATCGTGTGTTTAGACTTACCATTCATGTTGTATACGGACTGCAAATCACACGGAACTTGATGCATAGATGCACAGGACACAAATATTATCTTGACTAGCACGTTATTGTGATGTCCTACTCCAGTCTTCAACGTCTGCAACTCGACTGCTCTCTGACTCCGTGGGTGGTTCGTGTAGCTGAAATGCATCAATGT